>JAODKM010000025.1:7933903-7949529 GCA_026780845.1 Petrocephalus sullivani
CCCTCTCTTTTATTTCACCCTAACTCAGAACACACACCCCCCCCCCCACAAGCGATAGAGTCAAAAAAAGACAAAAAAAAAAGGGGGGGGGGGGGGGGGCGTACAATACGCAGCGTAAGGAATAGCGTACTTTACAGGATGGGAGGAAGTCACTAAAGCATAGCTTCATAAGGCTTTTCACTTTAGAGTTACTTTTTATTCACCTTACATGCAAAGTAAAATTTGATTTTACATACAATATTCTCAACTACATTCAGCCCATGCTCATTAATTGTTCATTATAAAACTATAACAACTCTAAGGAAATATGGAGAATAGAGTGGTTTCAACTGCACATTATTCTGCAAAACTGAACATATATCACAGAATTAGAATAGAAAAAACTAAATAGTGCTCATTGGCTGGCTCTTTCAAGCTCTCACACGCTGGTGGTACTCTGGCAAATTTCCTTCCACTACCGTATGTAAAGGTACAAAGACATAGACATTTCAAGAAAGAAAGTTACTCTTTCAAAATCAATTTACCAATCACCATTAAAAAAGATAGTCGTCAAGCAAAAAAAAAACCTGATAACATCTGATCTTTTGCCAAAAATACCCAAAAAACATCTGATCTGTTCACAGCACATAACATTTTAAATCACATTTCAGAAACATTTGTCCAATATGTACATTTTAATATTCAAGTACAAGATTTTTTTCCTAGTTTGACTTAATGTGTATATTATCCATATCTAATATGTGTATAATATGCATGTTGACATGATAGCATCAAGCAGTTGCAGCACATTTTGCAGCTGTCCTTTCATGATGTAAAACTCCAGGTCTACCACATCCCATAGGTGCACTATTGGATGGAGATATGCACGCTACACTGGTAGACTAGATTTTGCTAGAAGGAAAGCCAACATAATAAGCAGGGAGCTAAAAATTCAGCAGTTTGGAGGTATTTCACTCTTAAAGTCGCTACCCCAACAAGTTTTACAGCATTTCAACTGTATTTTAAAAAACAATGCTTCACTGAGAAAACAATACCACAGTATGTTATGTCACAGTTATATTGCCCAACCCTAAAAGTAGTTATACTAATAAATTTGTCTGGTTCATAAACGTGACTATCTCAAAAACAGGCAATGCCAAATGCACAATATTTTTCCTCTTTTCCAGAACAGAATCTGCTAGCAGGTAACCACCCTCTGCTTACCGAATACCGAAGTATAACCTCTAATCAGCTGATTATTTGATGAAAATAATGACAATTTAAATCAGATAATTTTATCTGACTATAATTTAAAACAAATGTTTCGACGGGTAAGGGCATTTTAATAGCATATGTGAAAAGTTAAATTTGACAGTTATCCAAATAAAAATTAATAATAATTATTTATATATATATAAATATATACAACCAAATGAGACCATTCAAGCTAAGAACAGAGAATCCTCATATACTGTTTGTAAATGAGTTGAAAAAACAAAAGGCAAAAATACAAATTATTGTAATGTATATTACATATATATATATATATATATATGCATTTAATTATATACATATACATACAAATTCTGACCCAACCATCTATATGTCATAGAAAATTGAGAATAGGCAACGTTTTTCCAGGCTTTCATTGCCCAATTCTGGTGAACCTGTGCCCACTAGAGCATGTTTTCTGTTCTTAAATGATAGAAGTGATACCTGTTGTGGCCTTCTGCTGCTGTAGCCCATCTGCTTCTAGGTATTGTGTGTTTAGAGATGCTATTCTGCATACCTTGGTTGCAACAAGTGGTTATTTCAGTTATTGTTGCCTTTCTATCAGCTTGAACCAGTCTAGACATTCTTCTTTGACTTCTGCCATCAACAAAGCATTTTCCCCTAGTTGTGCATGAAAATCCCAGTAGATCAGCAGTTTCTGAAATACTCATAACAGCCCATCTGGCACCACCAACCTTGCCACATTCAAACTCACTTAAATTACCTTTCTTCCCCATTCTAGTGTTTGATCTGGACATTAACTGAAGCTCCTCATCTGTATCGAAAACTTACTTAAAAGTGATGCATGTGTGTGTATATATTTTTAATTCAAGAAATTAGCTGGAGAACATTTCAAACTGGAGTTGAGAAAAAAAAGTTCTTTACACACATGTAGTTAGAGTATGGAATAGTCTTCCTGATAGTGCAAGCTAAATCCTTGGGTTCCTTTAAAGCAGAGCTAGACAAGATTTTAATATCTCTGAGCTACTAGTGGAAGGCTCCCCAAACGATCTTGAAGGGCCAAATGGCCTCCTCTCGTTTGTACATTCCTTATATATGTTTATTCCATGCATTTTCAGTACTCATTCTGATAAGTTTGCATAGGTGTGGAGCTTCTGAAAGTCCACAAAGGGCATGGCAGGGCATTCTTACACACATTCTATGTAGCCATTTACTTAGAAGTTAACTTTAATTGCATATTTTGCATATTAATTGCATATTTTGCTAGCTACTTTCAAGACTGCAAGAATGAAACAAACACAAAACACAGCCAAGTATTACAGCCTGTGTATGCACAGTCTATAAAATACAGTTCCCTTTCATGTGACATAAATAAATGACAAGCATAAACTGTTTTTAATTCAGTGGAGTTACTTACCATATGGAGTATTATTCAAGCCATTTTTAAATGAATAACTGGAATGAAGGCTGTGGAAAACTACAGCATTTTTCCCCTGGACAGCCCTGTCACTTAACTCATCTGTACTGGTCCCACAATGACTAACCAGTACAATTTCTAGAAGTGAAAGAAGTGAAATATGAAAGTTACTAAATGTGCCTTCACCTGAATGCTGAGAGTTCTTCTTGTGATATGTAGGTCTAAATGTATACTTATTTATTTCTCCACATATTATGTGGTTACTTTTATTGCTCCGCATTTGTTTTTTATGTCCATGTTTGAAAATATAATTTATTTATATATGTTTAAATATTTATTTCTCTTTTGAAAGTTGCTATATCTAGTGTTGCCAGAGAGATGGCTTTAACATACCCCAAGCTTCATACTGTATGTTTCTATTCACAAAAACATTATATAGATGAAAATATACAGCAAAAGTACACAATTGATCAATATTGGAACTGCAACACAGGGGGCAGCCAAGAGTGATAATGGAGCCTGCAGCTGCCATCTTGTGAACACAGCTGCCATTTATGCTTATTCCATGGATCTTTCTGGATCTTTCATGGATCTTTCAAACTTCCCAGGAATGTCAGTGATTCTAAAAGTGTATGTATGGTGCAAGAGGATTTTCTGAATGGCAAAATATATTGTGGGGAACTTGGTAAAATTTATTATGGGTGAATTTAATCAATTCACTTAGCCTTAGTCCAGTCTAATGTAGTCAGTGGTGGCACATGAAACAGCAGGCACAAATCTAGTGAACCTAATTAGATTAAGACAAGTCTCACAAATTTTTCCAAGGGTGCCAGATAAATGGCCTGACGCCTCGCTCAAACTCAACTATGCATTTGTCCGAGGACCAAAGGACCTCACAAGTATAGCAAATCCAGAAAAAAATTATAAACAGTGAGGTCCACGACAGAACCTCACTACTTCATACTTCCATAGTTCGAACTATGGAGGTAACGATGGTGCGGACTTACATAGTAAAATCCACTGTTAAACAACACAGGTGTTTCCAAAACCCATAGTTCAAACAGTGTCGTTAAGTTGTGTAGTTCGAACTACAGCTCGAGAGGCTCAGTTCCTGCAGAATGTGGAAAATGCAGGCGAAGGAGGGTAGTCATGTAAGCAAGGTGAAAATATTAAATAATCTTGCTGTACAAACATGTATAATGTGAAATGTAGGGCTGCAGCTATCGATTATTTTAGTAGTCTGGTATTCTATCAATTATTCAATCAATTAATCGAGTAATTGGATAAGAAATACTTTTGTCTTATTAAAGTGCAATAGTAACTATTCAAAAGAGAAAATGAACAACTCATTGGTTTTAATGGTTAAACTGCATACCATAATGATCGTATTTTAAGTAATTCAACATGAGGGAGATGAAGTAATCTGGAAAAAAAAGCATGTTATGTTTGAGTGCCGTTTGCAAATACAGCACTTAAAAAGCACAAGTAATGATAGGCTCTTTACCGAAACACTGTATTTTTTAGCAAATAAATTACCAGAAAATAATGTAAGCTATTTTGCCATGAATTTGGTAGTAAATTCACATTGATTCATGTGACCCGAGGAGAGCTGTAAACTGATATTTTAATCAGCTGTATTAACATGGTAGCAGTGTAGCTAACTGTAATTATGAAGTAGTTCATAACCAGAACAACTTAATATGTTAAATATAACCCTGCATCAGAAAACAAAAATATTTGTGAAATGGGGATGTTAGCCTTGACAGCTGCTAAGCTACCTTCAGTCATAACTATTAATTATGATAACCATTAGCAGCTAATGCTGCGCCAATAGAAAAATAAAATAGTATTTAGTATATTAATGACAGCCAATGTATTAAATGTTTTTTTAAATCTGTTATTTTATCAACATACTGCTTAAAGTGCTTGGTAATTAGGAATGGAAATGACCGTGATTCTATACCGTGAATGTCAATGTTTGGAACTATTCACCATCTCCGTGACTCAGAAGTTTGCAGAAAATTTCTCCGCCATTGTTTTAGACGGGAGTGTCGCTGTCGCTACCAAATATGTACAGCCTCGTTGCTACCTGATCTGTACAGCTGCACCACTCTGTTTCTTAACCTCCTGTTTCTTTCTTTTCTGTTTCTACCGTTTTGCTACACATAATGCAACGTAAGCAGACAGCAGTGCAGTGCAACAGTAATAATCCGCCATGTGAAACACAGTGATCACTGAGCAGTACATAGTCATGTGGATTAAACGAAGCATTGAAGGAAAGAATTTGAATCGAGGATTTTTTTGTAATCGAGTTATTCGAATTACTCGATGAATCGTTGCAGCCCTAGTCAAATGCTTTGAAAATGTAGTTCTAAGAGTACTTTTAATGTACTCCTCTGTTCATGAGTATGATATGATTGGAGAGGATGTTGTTTACCCACTTTTGTTTGTTGTATGATAAAATTCATTACATATATAAATATATATTTAGGGATGCACACACATGATATCGCAATATCATATGGAGTATTTTTGCTATATTTATCAAATCAAAAACATGAAATTACCTGATATGAACTACTGCCAAATATAACTTATCTGACAATAGAGTGTGTCAAGAAAGTTGTTGGTGTTGCTGGTGTTGAGTTGTCAACAAACACAAAGCCGACAAATGCGGTATGATTATTACGCTTGCGCACATCGCAATGACAAAGCTGTACTCTATATATAGAGTATTACATGGGAAAACAACATGCAGAAAGCAAATATTACATGGGCAAATTAATGGCTAATATACTTAATCAATTTTCAATTACTGAGAGCTTTCATTGCCATATGAAAAAGATTTATAAGAAAAAAAAGCATACTGGTGCTTGGACACGAACTTAGGACTTGTGAATATGATACACATCTATCTATCCCACTAACACATTATAGAACTGATCGCAAATTAGGCATTTATAAGTGTAATGGTGTGACTGAACTAAAAAAACTTTAGCTGACTAAAAGATGAATAAAATAATAGATTTATAATGTAATAAATCAGCACTTGTCGCATTTCAAAATAATATTAGGAAGTTCGTGAGTTTTGCACATGGCCCGCTGGGAAAGTCCGACCAATCACCGCTGGAACCACTGTAGTTCGAATTATGGTGGTTTGAACTAACGTGGTTCAAACTACGGTAGTAACTAACAAAGTACGATGGTTTTGGGAAACAGTCATACTTCGGATGTTACTTAGTTTGAACTAACATTTAATGCTAATTTAATGCTAACCTTTGTCGTTGTTCGGAAAATGCACCCCAGGATGTTAATTATCATGCAAGATAGCTTATTTGTTCACCAATATTCCTTGTTGTTTTGTGGGCAAAGAATTGGTATACTCTAAGTGGAAAAAGCCAAGAGTCAAAAATACTTTGCTTTGCAAATACTGTTCTTTTTGATTGCAGCTAATCCCTTGTATATACTGTAAATAAGCGCTAACAATACAGAGCCCTAGGGTTCAAAACGCAGGGAGCACACATAATCGGTTCCATGCAAATAAGTTACAAGTACATTGTGCCAATGGGACACACACAAAAAAAAATTCATGGCCTGTCCAGTCTTCCGTATATGCGTTTTCTGGGCATAGCCATTGACTGATCACAACAGTCCCTGGATTCAATCAGATGCTGTTCATCCAAAACTTCAGTTTCATCAGCGTCATTTCACTACATGCCACCATCATGACAATATACTTGGGAGAGCAATTACTATGGAGGCTGCCTGCCAACAATGAATATGGAACAGTAGGGCTCTTTTAAATTTTCCCTGTTCCGTGCAGCTTTGTGAGAATTCTTCATTGTAATTTCAGTAGTCCATTTAAATCATGTTAAAAGTTTGCTGCATGCTACAAATGTAGCCTGCTTTTTCCAATTTTAATTTCTGCATATTTTCAGCCAATGTTAAAATCAAACAAAACATAAAACACTGAAAATAAATATGATTCTGCACAAACTGAAGTTTACAGTGCATCATAGTCCCACCCCACACCTACATCAGGGGTTTGCAGTTTGAGATTGGCAATTCTGTGGTGACGGCCCCGAGCCAGTTTTTCAGGAATGGTGACAGGTAATTGGCACTGGACAAGCACAGAACCAGTTCCAAATTTGGCAGCGGCTTAGCCCAAGCATCTGCACTACGTTGATGGAAAAGGGCTATGTGCTTCCTGGGGCACCCTCCCATTCCATCCATGTATCACATCTATTAACCCTTTCTGTCAATCAACAAAAAGATTAAACACTTCAAATCACAAATTATGGTATTTTTGGAAGAATGACTCAATTAATAATCTGTCATAAATCATATTTGCAATTCCAGATAATAAAGTAACATGAATATTTAACTTTTTGTTTCCTCAGTGCAACTGACCATCACCTGGACTGTGGAACAAAAGTCATTACATAGAGAGGTTACTTCTCATTCTTTTTCTACTTCCTTTTTCAAACATTTTCTTTTATGTCTATATCTTATATGTCTTTTATGTTTCAGTCGGCCATTTAAAAGTCATACCAGCAGCATTCAGGCATTTACCTACTCACTCAATGGAAAACTGACCAAAAATCATAGATTTGAATAATTATTTCAAAAGAGTGAGTATAAAGTTGCACTATAAAATTTTGCTTCTTTTTTGCTATTTATATTTGTTTCTGCTGAGAATGGTACAAAATCATGTGTAATTGCATGTTTTGATTTGGAGAATGCAACCAAAGCTAGTATTTGACAATGCTTCAGCAGAGAAGTAAAAAAAAAAAAAGCATCCTTGAACAAAGACTAGAAAACTGCAAAAAAAAGATAGGGTGTAGATCAAAATTTGATTACTCATCAAGCCAAACAAACCATCTCATCTGTGCTTCATCCCACTGAACTCTTATTCAGGCATAATACACGCATCACAGTTTCTCTTTTTTGAAAAATGCCTCAGTTGCCAAATAGTTTGTTTGTACTAAGTTTACAGTTCCCTTACAATTTACAATAGAAGTGCTACACTTATACTGTACACAGAGGGTTCTCATGACTTTTTCCAATACATTTTCCTCACATTAGAGAGTAATTTCTTGACTTATTGCAGTGTTCATGCATAAATGCATATTTATGCTTTTCTTTAAACTTTTTTCTACTGCACAGACAACAATAAATTCCTATATAGGACTGCTGACGGTTCTCACTTACCTGAATTGTTGGCCTCTGCCTCCAGGACATGAAGTTCGGTGCATTCAGCCAGAGAATGCTCCAGACAAAGCTGCAGAAAGCGGGCCTGTGTCCGGCTAACACGCTTCAGCAGCGACAGCAAGGCTACCGTCTGTTCACACTCATTCCACCCCTTGAACCAACTGTTCAGGACACCAACCTGGTCACGAAACATCATAGTCTAGAGGACAGGACTAGCAATACCTTGTCTTTTGCTTAAAAAAACCTTCTGTTTTGAGAGCCTTGTTTTTTTTTTCTTTTAATTCTTCCCTTGACCAGCAATAATTTGTGCATGGGCGTTTATTTACCAAAATTCAAATGTATTGGCATCTTCTTGTCTTCTAAAATAATCATGTGGCATTGACAGAGCTGTGGTGAATTCTCTCCTTGATGTTTAATTTCCTTTGATTATTTTTGTATGAGTCTCGAATATTAGAGTCAAACCTGCTCTTGACCTTATGGCATTGCCCACAGGAAACACCTTGGACCTGTAACGGTAAAAAGTATATGGTTAGAATAGTCAGATTAAACTGCTTATAATACAAAAATTTACATTTAAATAAATGGGGTACAGAATAACTTCATCTGACAATTGCAGCTCACCTGATGTAAAAAATGGTTTAAATTATTTAAAGATATGGTGCACCCAATGGATAAATTAGCTATCAGTGTCATTACTTTTTTCCATTCCATTAAGCAAAGTAAAAAACTTGTTAGGCTATTGAAATACTCTTGATGTTGAGCACTCCCTAGTTCTTAGTGCAACAGGCAGATATTTAACAACAAATGCTCAGCTTTAAATTATAAGCTTGTTTGTGTCAAAAGATGTTTTTCCACTGCATCATGTACCATAAATTTGGTGCTTCAGAAAATAACCAAAACTAGAGTACTTCAAGAAGCCTGACACATAAGTTGGTTTTTCACTGGTGAAAGAACTGGTTTGTGGCTCATACTTTAGTAAAGTACATGAGAACTTATTTAAATCACAATTACACACTTCCTGCTGCAGGATTTTTTTTTCAGGAACCAGGAATTTCTGTTGAATTCCCATCACAGGAACTCAGTCCAATTGTAGTTCCTCAGAGGTATCTCCTGAACCTTTTTTTAGTCCCTACTCTGCAGTACATGCTTTTCCCCTCAACCCGCAAAGATTGATTCACTGAACAGATATAATAGTAAATTATAAACGTAGCAGGTGGTATAAATAAAATATAAATATAATGCTGTGTCCCATTTTGAACCAGTATGGTTCATGACTATCCCCCCAATAGCTAACAACTAACAAAATGATTTCTTCATCCTTCATATTTTTGGGGTGGAGGTTTTAAACTTTATCCTATGGGCATTTTGCATCTCCTATGCTTATTTAACCTAAACCCTAACAAAACCCCTTTAAATCCCCAAAGAACATTTGTAGGTAGCCAACTATTTTAACTTAAACTATTGGCCATTCTTAACCATGTTTATTTTTCTGGGATGTGGCCATTCATTTTTCATCACCATTGTTTCATTGTTTGTGCAATTTATTTGCTGCAATTTAATATAAATTTTTAAATTACCCAAAACTACACTGCTATTTTGGTTTTGCTTAGGCATATGGCAAGACATACCAGGTTGAAAAAATGTGTGAATTTATTATTAAAACTTTTAAGGTTACACAGGAAAACGACATTCAATATTGACTGTTGTACAGTGATTTTATTTATGAATGACTATGCTTGTTTTTTCCCCTCATTTATGTTCAAAACAAGATCATGATGAATGTAAATTATTATAGGTTTCAATATCTTTGTTTAGTTTTTTAATGTAAAAAATATTCTGCAAAAAATATTTTTAGTTGAGGTGCATTTTTTACATAGAATGGCATTGTCCTCTAATACTGTCTATACTATGTTTAGCATCATTACTGTTGGTAGAAAACTAATTACTCCTTTTAGTCATATAAAGGACTACGCAGGAAACCACCATGGGGGCATTATAATCTCTCACTGTATATGTCAACTACTGGCTGTAAGGCTGTTATATTCTTTGCTGTCCCAAATGTGGCTTCTTAGCCCGCATTTGCTTTATTGGGCCAACATATCCATGGTTGTTACAACTATTTATTACACTGGTGCTCTTGTCTTTGCAAACTGGTCTTCTCTTATATACTAAATACAAAACAAATATTACCAACATTGACTGCAGGCGAAAGACACTCATAAGCACAAAGCATAAGAACATACTATACTGTCATGGCAGTGTAAAAAAAATAATTTAACGACGTTTATAAATATATAATGTTTATAAATACAGAGCCGTTTTTAAACAGAAAGCCCAGCCTTCGCCAGAATTTCATTAAAAACCTTGCTTTTCATCAGCCAAACCGCTATGAATGCGGGCCTATAGGGTAAGCCACTGAAACAAAAATAAACTATATCCACCCAGCCCTAAAAATACGTTTGTCTGAGTAAATCCAGTATTTGTTCTGGACGGAATAGTTGCAACGATAAATGCCCTTTTATGCAGTTCGTATTATTGTTTGTCCGCACTGTCCTCCACGTTTTATACCTTATAAGTATACTTACTAATTCCACAAGTACATGAAATATCTCTCACAATTTATGAACAGTTATGTCGTTGGTGAGTTCGGTAGCTAAGCCTTAAATAAAATTAAACTTGTTTCGGTAATATCCTCGGTGAGAGTATATATTGACACTCCGTTAACACTGTGTTAAACCGCGTTATCCCCCACTACGGTCACCGCCAAAGCCTAACCTATGTAATAGTAAGCCTATAGCCCCTAGCTTTTCATATATGCTTTGAAGTTTAACCAAAACTGAAATCACATGATATAACTCAGGGGCGAAATATCCTAAACACGATATCAAACTACATCTGCTCCGGACCCCCATTAACGTGGGTAACGCAACAAGTGACACAAGAGCAAAGTATAGCTAGCTACTTATTAGTGAAGAAACTTTAAAAATGGTCCAATACTACTCACTTTTCCGTCGGGACGGCTGCATCGGTGCTGCTGATCGCGGAAATGGGAGAAAGCTGATTTTAAATCATTGGGGATCGGTGCCCCTTCATTCCGGATTTGTGCGTTTTGCCATCTTGTCTAACTTTTCTCCCTTCTGTTACTAACATAACTGCGGGAGAGTCTCGGCATATCTTTCCACATGCTAATAATTAACACGAAGCATTACGTCAGGGGCTTGGCAGCCCAAGGAAGCACAAAAATAGAGAATGGAGTTAGGGACAGATCACATTACTTATCCTACGGACACGGCTGACAGGGATTCGCAAGTTTTAAAAGTTTTCCAGTAATTGGACGAAACAGGTATGAAATAATATCTGAATATGAAGGAGAAAAGAAGGGACAACAGATGTAACACATTATTTAAACAAATCCAACAACAGTGTTCAGATATGCCAGAATCTTTTTTTTCTGCGGAAAATGATCACCGAGAGTTAGATAGCTAATTTTTACACAAGATAATAATATGGTTTACGAGAGATTTTATTGTTGATTATATTGTGACCGTGAAGTAGACCAATATTCATAAAGTATTACGAATTAAGCTTTGTAGTATTGCATTCCGCCCATCAGAGGGCAACGCCTCAAACCCTCGCCCTCTGTCTACACCAAAGATTCATATCTTTCCCGGTTTTCCCAAACACTCCCAAAGTTAAATGTGAGCGTGCATATAATTCATCAGGCCACGAGTAAAATTTCCAGAAATCGTCAAAAATAATGGAATGTAATTTATTACTCAAAAAGTATTGAAAAAAACGTTTTTCCCAAGAATATTGCAATTTCACCTCTAGGTCGCAATATATTTTTCCAAATTCATTATAAATCAAACAGTAGTATTAGTATAATAATATAACCAGGTAAAATAAGAAGAATTCATTCAAGTACATTAACGGTGAAGACCAACACTGTGGCTGCCGCCAAAGCTAGAAACGCATGCAGATCGCTGGCAGCATAAATGCATATGAGCAGTTTGATTGTCATAAAACATCCCGGTAATTGACTTAATATCCAAAAGTGTAGCTTGTGCTTTTGTCATTGTTTTTAGTCTTTTTATTCATATTCATAATTTCTTTCTTAAAATCCAGTTAAATAAACTTGTCATCCTTTGAAACCCATTAAATATTACGTATACAATATTATCACACACACACATATATCCATCCATCCATCTTCCAACCCGCTTATCCGTACTGGGTCGCAGGGGGTCCGGAGTCTATCCCAGAAGCAATGGGCACAAGGCAGGGAACAACCCAGGATGGGGGCCAGCCCACCGCTGGGCACACTCACACACCAGTGAGTACACATGCACACCTACGACCACACCTGGACTGTGGGGGCAAACTGGAGTACACAGGGAGAACATGCAAACTCCACACACATGGAACCCGGGCCGAGACTAGAACCCTGGCCCCAGAGGTGTGAGGCAACTATATATATATATATATATATATATTCCCCCCTGCAATTTATGCTATTGTGAATCTGTCTGAAGTGCTGTCTGAGTGTGGTGTCCTACTGTGTTGTACGTTGCACGTTTTGTCCTGGAGGATGTAATTTCATCTCACTGTGTGCTCTGATGTATATGGCTGAGATGACAAGTAAAGCGCTACTACTACTACACATACACATGTTTGTAATTATATTTTATTCATTCCATTCAAGTCCATTAATTTCTATGAGAAAAACCCTAATCCCAGCAATGACAACCTTATTCTCTACCCAGCCCTAACCTTAAGTAAGCCATAAGTAACCAAACAAAATACTAACATTTGGTTCCCGCAATGTAATACATATACACAGTGTGGGTATGTGGCCGGGGAAAACAACAAAGGTGTTAACATATTCTATGAGAGTCATAACTCGTGTAATTCATTTATAAACACACCATTCAAAGTGCAAAAGCTAGACTAGATGACCTAATAAGACCTGGAAGCCTGACACATAACCTGGGGCCTGAATTATGAAGCCAGATTTCTTGCTTAGCCAGACAACTTTGAGGCCATGTAGAGGTAATGTTGGCTTTCCGATATCACAACGCTGGTTTACTTCTTGGTAGGATATATCACCACAGTAACTCATGCTACATACCTAACCCGGGACCTGAATCAAGAAGCAGGATTTTTTTGCTTAGCAAGATAATGCTGAGGCTAAACAGCTTGCTTTTCAATGTCACAATATGGTTCCTTTCTTAGCGGGAAACATCACCATAGGAAGTCTACCACTACAGAGCAAACATTCAGACCAGTTTATGTTTCAGGCTCATGGATCTCAAGCAGTTTTTGGAACTATCGAAGAGAAGAAGCCAGTACATTACATGACATAACAAGTGGGCTTTGCCAAACTCTCGAAATGGCTTGTTCATGAGAATTCTCTGACTTAGGTAAAGTTTGCTGTATATCCAGTATTCTGTCTTTTGGCTGTAATATCTTTGAAGAAGCAAGCCAGTCAGTTTTTAATCACAGACCTGATGTCCACAGGCAGAGATGTACACTAATCTTTTCTTTGTTTCAAGCATTTTCACAATGTGTGCGAAATCCTTTAAATCTTTGAAAAGAGGAAATCCCTCCAGTATTGACATATTGGTTCAGCATTTCCAGTTGACATTAATGGGTGAATTTAAATTAATGTTGCTATGTTCACACCTTTCTTACCTGGCCACATACCAGTGCTGTATATGTATATGTGTGTGTAATGGATAAATGAATATTGAATGGGTTTTGAAGTTCATTTAATGCTGAATAATAAAAAAGGGATTCTGTCCATCTATTTTCTGCTGCTTATCTGGGGCCAGCTAGGTTGTGGGGGAAGCAGTCTAAGCAAGGATGCCCAAACCTCCTCAGCCACTTCCTCCAGCTACTCCAGGAGGATACCAAGGTGTTCCCAGGCATGCCGAGAAATATAATCTCTCCAGCGTATCTTGGGTCTGCCAAAAGGCGTTCCACCTGGTTGGACTTTCCGGAAACACCTTCTCTCTTGTTTGTGATCAGGCTTTTTCATATCTTTACATTGGGAGAAGATGCCGCCATGCCCCTGTCCAGTCCGGCAGAAGACGCCGCTGCGCCCCCGTCCAGTTCGGGAGATGACGCCGCTGCGCCCCCGTCCGGTCCAGCAGAAGGCGCCGCTGCACCTCTGGTTCCTGCGCCGCCTGTTCCTGCGCTCTCCACAGTCCCGTCTGCACCCAGTGCGCTCTCTAAAGTCCTGTCCATGCCCAGTACGCTCTCCGCAATCCCGTCCATGCCCAGTGCGCTCTTCGAAGTCCTGGTCCTGGAGGTTCCAGTCCCGGAGGTCCCAGTCCCGAAGGGTCCTGCACACGATCCTCCGCCATCCTCACGGCGGCGCAGTTCCCGGTGGTGGTCCCGCCTCTCTGTCACTTCCCACCAGCCCTGCCCCCCGGCTCGCCCTCAGTTGCCCTGTCTGGGGCTCATGGGGCGCTTGCGGTCCCTCCGGCTCCTGCTCGGCAGTCGCCTGCGGGTCCTCCTCCGATGCCTCCTTGGTCGCCATTGGTCCTGCCTCCGACGCCTCTTTGACCACCTGCGGCACCCCCCTCCAACCTCCTTGTTCGGCGACGCCTTCGCTGGCTGTTGCTGCGTGGTCACCTGAGGCGGCTCTGTCTCTCTCCTTGCCTTCCGGGGTGCCCCCTTCGGCTTCCGCCTCGACCCCTTCGCCTGTCCCTCCGTTTCCCTCCTCAGCCCCTTTGGGGTCCCCTCCTGCTCCTGCCTCGCGGTCGCCTGCTGTCCCTGCGGCTGCCGCCCCTCACCAGGGGGGGCTCCCTCGGGTGCCTCATTCTCCCCCGGCCCCGTGGTTAATGTGTGCTTTTGTTTTATAGTCTCCGTGTTCTGGCCCCGTGTTCCCATCCTGTCCTCCGGTCCCCTGTCCTCCCTGGGGATTTGCTGCGCCCAGAGTGCGTGCCTTTGGGGGGGGGGCTATGTCACGCTCAGCCCTGCCCTGCGTGTCTTTTCCCCTGTGTTGCCCTCAGGCATGGCTTAATTCGCTGCGTTTCTATCCTCTTGTTAACTCCACACACCTGCCTTGTGTGTCCTGCCCTATTTTAGTCAGTCTCTGTCCTGTTCCCCTTGTCGGATATTGTCATTGCTGTTTCTGCTTGCTGTCGTTTTGGCTCCTGTGTTTCCCCAATCCTGTTCAATAAAGGCCTCTTGGAGGGGTTCTCCCACATCAGCCTACAAAATGGGTCGTTCCTCCCGCTGCTGGCACGACACATGAGGTAAGCCAATTGCCATACATTTTCGGCTCAGTGAAAAGCCTTCACGTGCATATAGTGTTTCATGCCACGTAGATTAAGTTGATCAGTGAGCATGCAGTTGTCGAGCGTTCGTTTTTTAAGTAGAAGTTACCAAAGTTCCTTTTCAAGATTATCTAGTATATGTTTAAAAAATAGTTCAAAGTTTACAGCATTTCACAGACGCCCTTAGCCAGAGCGACTTACATAAGTGCTTTAAGACTTTTTCCCGATACTAGCTCAATAAAACCCAGGCTATGAATACCATCGGTCTAATACTCTGCTGGGAAAGTGCAGCTTTTTTTTAAAGGAAAAAATCTCAGGGTAAGATATCAGAAGTGCTAATTCAGATATTTCTGTTAAAGGAATGTTTTAAGTCGTCGTTTGAAGATTCAATGAATCAGCTGTTCGGACATCTAGGGGGAGTTCATTTAGAATAGAATAGAATAGAATTCAACTTTATTGTCATTGCACATGTCACAAGTACAAGGCAACGAAATGCAGTTTGC
>JAODKM010000025.1:7959873-7972617 GCA_026780845.1 Petrocephalus sullivani
AAGTAAAAAAGGCTTTAAAAATAAAAGTATTGCACAGTGAATGGGACATCAATGGAATGACTGTTCTTTGAAATGTGCCGGGGGCCCCCCCAGTTCCGGGCCATTCAGATAGTTGGGTCCCCCCCCCCCCCCCCCCCCCCACCATAGTGTGCCCCTCTCTTTGACTTCTCTCGACCCACACATGTATTCGCTCAAGTCGCCAGTGCTACTTCCAGCTGAGTTCTTAATTAAGAGAGAGACTCTTACTAATCCGAGTGAATGGCTTTGTCAGTGTAACTTAAGTCTTGGAGATTTAAGTTGGAGTCCCCATAAAGGGACAAATGCATGGTGTGTGTGTTTGTTTTATATTTAGGTGAAATGCATATCCACATTAGTGAACTGTCCATAAGTAACGTAATTTAATAAATGTTCCGTACGTAATTAAAATTCCCCAAAGGACCAAAGTGAGCATTATTTTTAGATTACTGTGCTGTTTTCCACCAAATTCTACAGGATTCTAGTGACTGGCTCTTTATATTGCCTAAAATTGCAGTTAATTCAGCCAACCACTTGTGCAACAAAAAAAGTTAAGATCGGCGACAGGACTGTCTTACGCCTGTAGGACTAGGATGAAATGGCTAATACTTACTCGATTGTGCTCGTGTTACAATTTGTAGAATTTCAGCTATATACTGACAGTGAAGTGGAGGAAAAAACAATGCATAGAATTTTTGTGGCTTGACTATTTTTCAAACACTCAGGTTTTCACGGGCTTAATTGTGCAAACTTGGAGGCACGTTTAAGGCTTATTTATGCCTAAAGTGAGGGCTTTCCGGAACAAGTAATTTGTCACTGTAAAAATCTTGTACTTACAAAAGAGATGGGGATTATCCTTTCATAACGGCTCACAAAGCTTTGGTACAGTGCCACGTTGCATGCAGGAACACGATACTTTTTCTACCAAAGCGATAGCATTGCATTTGCGCGGCTGTAAATGCCACTCAAGCCTGCCTTGTGTTGGCACAAATAAGACCTTTGCCTAAGATCATACTGGTGATTAGCAGTGTTGTTTTTTCAGAATATTGAATTGGCATGAAATGTCAAACATGATGTGCAGTATTTTATGACAGATGAACTAATTGTCACGATTCCTTCTGTTCTATATTACATTTAAAGTCTGGTTTAGTTTCGTTCCTGCTTTCATCCATTAGCTTTTTCATGCCTTTTTGGTGCCTTGCGTATGTATCATACCCCCAAACTCACGAAGTTGTCCTGCTTGAAATATTTCTTGAATTGTCAGTTGCGTCAAGCTTTTAACCGGTGCGTGAATAATCTTTCCTTCAGTTTTGAAATAGTTTGGCTGCTGTGCAATTTAAGATATGCTCAATGGTGCTGTACCACAGCCATTCCGGACCCTCGAAATTTCAGGAGTGTTTAAATGCTACATTTACCTGTCGATTCTTGAGCCCTATGCTGCCTGAGATGGGATTCACGTCCCCCAGTGACATTATCCAGGATAAGCATATTGGAAGATTGATCAATGGGTTACCTGCTGACCCTAGTAATTTAGGATGTTTAATTTCCATGGTTTTAGATGATGACCGGTTTATTTTTCTATATACGGTCATTGCAATCATAGCAATGTAATGCATCCTTATTGCTTTCAAAATGGAGTGATTGTTCTGTAATGAGCTCCTCTACAACGTATCCTCAAAAGATGCAAGGCTTTTTTGTTATGAATTCTGTGCAAATACTTTGTTCGAACAATTTGTCATTGAAATCAACAAACCAGTGAACATTTGCAGTTCTTGTTTATATATTTTTTTGGGGAATAAAAAGGAAGGCTGCCAATGTTCACTGGTTTGTTGGCTTGGGCATAGTCATGCGGCAGGAATTTATAATTTTTATTTTTTTTGTCCCAAGTGTTAACTGGGTTAGGAATATACATTTCATTGTTTTGGGTGGCAAGTATAGAGATTGTTACTTGCAAGCAGTTATTGGATGAAGTCCATTTTTTATTTTATAATAAAAATGGAGGATCATTTTGTTCACAGAGAAATCAGTTTTAAGGTAATGGACTCAGACTTCAGTTCTGGATTATTCTTGGCTCTGGCAAAGAGAATAGAAAAATGACTAAACTCTCCTTTATTTTATTTTATATATCTGATGAAATTTACACCCATTTCTGAATTTTTGCTGAGGTTTGTGCTTGTTCTCCTTCTCCCCTTCCGCCCTCAGGTTTCGGACCTGGTCATCATTTTGAATCACAGAAGGGCCATTGACGCGTTCACAAAAGGTGGCAACCTCACCTTGGGAGGTAACTGCACCGTGGCGGTGGGACCCCTGGGCAGGTAAGGGAAAACTACCCCCCTCCAGGGCCTAGATTAGTGCCATATTAAATTATTTTTTTGCGTCTTTGGTTGTTGTGAAACGTGTATTACATAAATGGTTTCCTAAATCGTTAATAACCATTGAATCTGTACCTGCTCTTAATTATGTGAGAGTGGCTGTTTTCGTCATGTTTCCCAAATCTATGGGTTGCATGTTCCATACCTAAAGTAAAGCCCCTGTCCTTGCACATGACTTGGTGTTTTGTATGTGATTTTTAGATCTGACCGTTGTAAGCAAGAATGCTTCCCTTGTTCATTTTGATCAGCCCCTTTGTACTTGCCAAGAAGTTAGTCTGTATCACTTTGTGATATATTTGTTTCTTACATTATTTGCATGTTTATAGCCTATAGTTTAGTTGGAATTTTTTTGTTGCGTTCACCAGTTATTTCTGCTTGACGCCCTACGAACTGATGATAGCTGTTATGTCTATTTTTATTTATAGATAAGGCTATAATTAGTATATTTGTATGGTGAGAAAGTGTGTGTCTTCTATGTATGATGTTAAATCATTTATAAATAGACATTTATAAATGACTGACTGTACAAGTTGGGGCAGGATTTGTTCTTTCTGTGGAACTGGATTAGTGCCTGAATAACATTCATCATATGGGGTGAGGGGTGGTGCAGTGAGGTCGTCTGTAATCTAGTATTGCATGCCATGGTGATTTTCAACCCCCCTGCCCCCCTTTCGCAATGGCGTACCAATTGGTGAGGCTTCTGCCGGGGTTCTCCTCAAGTTAATCGATCTGTCAGGATACAAAATCACATCATGGCATACGAAACTTCTGCAAGTGTATCTGGGCTTGGCACTAACTATAAAAATAAACTTGATGTTATGCTAGTTATCTAGTTGCATATCTCGTTGTGTGTTAGCCGGTTAAATGTCTCCTACAGTAAGTGTCCAGTGCAGGGTCCTTATTGAGTCTTTGTGCCGTCTCGCACAGGAACGTTGAGGCAGATGTGGCACTGAGGAGCACAGCCGCCGTCTTCACCTACTGCAAGTCACGCGGCCTCTTTGCAGGGGTCTCCTTGGAAGGCTCTTATCTCATTGAGCGCAAAGACACCAACAGAAAGCAAGTGACTCTGGCTCTAAGCTAAGCGGGAAGTGCCCTGAGCTTGCACAAGTCCCAGATCTAGCTTTTGATGATGCTTCATTGAGACGTTTAATGGCCATGTGTTCTACACTTTAGTTGTAAGGTGTTTCTAATGAGAGATTTTTGCCGTCTCACAGGTTTTATTCCCAGGAAATTCGGGCCCACGAGATCCTGAACGGGAACGTGGAACCTCCACCAGCTGCCGAAGAACTGTATGCCATCCTGGAAGACTACACTGAAAAGTACACCACAGACTGGCAGCGCAAGAACCTCAGACAGGCCAATAAGGTGACTGTCGGGACACGTCGGTGACTTTGTTGCGTTCCGTAAGCAAGGTTCCTGCTTGTCTACATGGAAATGCCATTTTCATTTCTGGCTACCTGCATTGTGTTATGGTTGCTCCAGTTGCCAGGGAGAATGACTTGCAGGTCTGGTTTCTGCTTTTCAGTCAAGCCGCCCACCAGATAGACCACGGCCTCCTGTGCAGAAGCCATCAGTAACTCGCAAAGCAGAAGGTAAGTTGGTGAAATCCTGCTGAGGGGCTCTTGGTTACTGTTCTTCCAGTGTAAGGCTAGGATTTCATAGCTCCTAGATCCTTCACTCTGTGTTCTGTCACTGAGGCTAGTGCCTGAAATGAGCTTATCTGAAATGAGTCATGTTTTCCATCTATCAGTTAAACTGCAAGCAGGATAGATGTAATAGTATTGTAAGTGGCACAGAGTGCTAGTTTACCAGAGGACTCTGGTATGGGGAAAAAAAGAACGAGGCTGTAGAGACCGTGAAACTGCAGTGCACCTTTCAACCTAACCTCATATTAGACTGTGGGACGTTTCTCAAAGGCTCCTGTTGCCAGCTTGCATAGGAAGAACTGTTCCGTTGCATGCTCCAATTGTGTAAGTTGCTAACATTGTTAGCAACTATGCTTTTGGGAATCTTACCCCAATGTGGTGTGGTGTGTTCTGTTGGGTGAGGCATAGCCAATAGTCATCAGAGTCCTGAAATGAAATGAAATGGATAAGATTGCATGCTACGAAACAATTCCTCCCACACTAATTTACAGCTGTATTTCTGTCTGTGTATAAACATGCTTGTTATTCTTGTTTGGTTAAGCGTTTTATTGCGTCCCTTCATCTTGGTAAGGGTGTGTGGTTTGCATCATGGTTGTTAACTAAAAAGGAATGCATTCACTCCATGGAACTTTGGGTCGGGGCTGTAATCTGGTAGTAGGATGTCTAAAAGCTTGATTTACTTACAGAGCTTTCTGTGTATTTGATCTATAGATGTCAAGTCATCCATGTACCCCGATGTTGCTGCCCTGAAATGGGACAGTCCTGGTTAGTATGAATATCTGCTGTCCACTTTCTCTTAAACGGCATGTTTCCTGCATACTTATGTCCATTGTGACATGTGTTTAGTGATATCATACTTTAAAAGCTTTGTAACTTGTCATCATAGATGGTTCACTTTGAGCAGGAAGAACTTTGCCTCAGTCATTTCTGAGATGTATTCAGTTCACACAGCATACATCAGTTTAGTTATACATTTTTAATTACCTTGCAAGCAAGGTAGACAATTCAGACAAGGCAATTCAAAGTGCTTTACAAAGACAGGAATACATTCAAATAAAAACATCAAAATCTCACATTGGTTAAACGTGATGGTGGTATCATGCCAGTAACCTGTATTATTACCTTGTTTCTTTCCTTCTCCCATGACCCTCTACTGGGTAAGTGGCTATGGATTATTGATAGCTGGAAGTATGGCAGATGCTGATTTTAGCATAGGTTACCAGCTCTGTTCCCATGCCAGTGCAGTTGATTTTTGTAAGTTGTTTAAATATTCCCAGTTAAATCTACTTTGCCTCTTTTTTTATGTCTTGCAAGTACAACTGACTCAGCAGTCCCAAAAGGGTAATCGGAGGAAGCTCTAAAGATCTGCATCTAAAGTCCTATTGTAGAACAGTTTGGTTTTCAAACATTGATGGCGATTGTTGCGTTTGCTGAAGAGGAGACTAAATGCCCCACCAAATAGAAACTGTCAAAATTGGTCACCAGACAGCCAGTTAATTATCTTGGTAAATTGCCAGTAGTGCAACAGCACTCGCTACCATTTTTATAACTGGAGCGTGGTGCTCAATTTAATCGTGTAAGATTTCCCAAAGTTCTGAATTTCCCTAACAATGCACAACAAGCCAGATGCCACTGTGACACCCCCATTCACAATTCTGTGAGCGATTCAGAAATTTAGCTGGGTAATTTTTGATGACTCATTAAATGACCTTCAGTATTTTATTCGCACGAAAGGGACTGTTGTAGTGGCTTTGACGAAAATTATTTGTCAGTTTTTCTTAAAAAGCAATAAAAATTAGACTAATTTTGTAACTTGAATTTCAGCAGCCTAATGGCATGACTATATGTTCAATACAAGGATTTTTTTCAAACAAATATTTGAACTAAATCAGCAAGTAACATTTTAATGTTGTCTGTAAAAGATGTGTATTTTAAGCTCCTTGAGCTTTTCATGGGTAATCGCTTTCCAATAGTAACATTGTCGCTAGCCCCAGATGATCTCCATTTATAGATTACCCAGAAATATGACGCGTGTTATTATTATTTTTTTTTTTTCTGAGTATGGAAATGGAGAGGCATAAAATAGACACTAATTCTGTTTCCAAGTCGAGGCTCTTAAATGGCCACATTCTATCTGCAATTGCAAAATGTGTGCCCTGTAGTAATGATGACGACAACCCCCATCAATTACTTATTGGTATAAACATTCTGTAGTAAGGGAAATGTAATTACAATTATTGAATAATTTTAAGTTTTTAATTGCACCAGTAAGCATTTCTTAATTTCAGTAAAAGTGCATTTTTAAATTTCTTCTGTATTGCAGCTAATGCACAAATCATTGCTGCGTAATCCAATGCATCAGTCTGCATTGCATTCCATTCTAATAGTCTTATCTATGGCACCTGTGCAGCTGGGAAATTCCCAGCCAGGTCCTTCCTCCACTAAATGTGCTGTCAAAGTACTTTCACTGGGATGCATGTACAAGCAGGAAACCACAGGGATGCGTGTATAAGCAGGACTGTCCCTTTCTTTTTTCTTTTAGAAGAAGAGAGAAAAAAACTCCTGTTAATTGCTACTTGCATTAGTAGGGGTGTACAGTGAAAGTAGTGTGGAATTAAGGCAAGTTGTCATATCCTGGGATTTTCATGGCAGTAGGAACAGTTTACAGTATGCGCCTTAGGTTTCGTTGACTTTTCAATGTAAAAGATCCAGTTGAGAGAGCTGTCTTTTGTAAAATGGTGGGCAAAATGGTATAAGACTCCCTGTTACATAGTTTCCACATTTTAAATGCAAACTTGCAACTTTGTGTATTTTCATGATGGATATGTAAATGTTACCAGAATATGCCATGTTCTAATTTTCTGCCTTAAACCAGTGCAGTAAAATAATTCTAAAATCGCAGGACTATCTCTTGATTAGGCATAGCTAGTAGTTTTATCTATAAGAAAAAGCTGCCATGAAAATTATATAAAATAACGTGTGACTGTCACAAGACCCTCAACAAGTCTGCCCCCATGAGCATCGAATTTTCACAAGTGCCTTTTTAAATCATTTAGGTTTTGGCTATCCTGCAAAAACTACTGTATCCCGTGGCTTTTTAGCTTATACCTCTGTCACATTCAAGAATGTTGTAAGTACAGAATTTTTCGGTATGCTGTACTGTATATTGTAAAATCTGTGCACAAAAAATCTTTTCCCCTAATGGAATGCATATACCATATGAGAGTGCACACAAGTTAAATCTTTTTAATATGAAAATGTTAGGTATCCCTTTTGATTGTTTAAAATGTAGCCTCATATAATGTTTAAATGTTAGTCATGTACACTAATTGGTATTTGAAGAAATACAGTTGTTCATTTGCACAATTAATTGTGTTTATTTTTCAGGTAACGTGACATGCTTTTGGGTTACATTATTAAATGTGAATAATGAATCACCCGAAATAAGATTTATTAACATAATGGGGCGAATAATTCATGTATTTTGACATTTTGCCATGGTAAAAGAATAAATTAATCACTTGCCTCCCCCAAGAGGTCATTGTGTGTGGATAGATTTCAAATAAATGTGTACAGATTCCGGAACTTCTCCTCATTGGAGACTCATTCGATTTTAATCAGTACTACCATGCATAACTTATTCTTAATGATTTTCCTTTGCTCATGTTATTTCTTCATTTAATATTTTTGCCATGCAAATGTTTTAATGCTGTGTGCTGCCCCCTAGTGTATAGTTTGGGCAATTTTTGACAAGTGCACGTCAACTCGTATCAACTTGTATTATGTAGAAATAATCAGCATAATTTTCACCTGTATGGATGTCAGTACACGTCTTTGTGACTACATACAAATTCCATACTGTTATTGCGGGGTTAACTGATTTTCCTGCTGCTACCATTTAGCTCCATCCAGAAGAGCAGAGGGCCCCCTGATGGTCACGGCGATGCACCCTTTCGCGGGCCAGCAGCCTGGGGACTTGAGCTTCAGTGTGGGGGACAGGATCACCGTGCTCACCAAGACCGACTCTCAGTACGACTGGTGGGAGGGGCAGCTGCGGGGCCAAGTAGGCATCTTCCCCGCTAACTTTGTCTCCTTCAGCTGAGCTGGGCGGCAGGAGTAACTCCCTCGGTTTGTGCTTGGCTCGTGTGCCTTCTGGTTCATTTGATGGTACCTCACCAACTAATGGAGGTGTGATTTGTATTGCTGCAGCCCCGACTCCAATTCATTCAAGTGTTTAAATATTTAAAGGGCAGCAGAGATCAGTTTGGAAATGGGGGCGGGACCAACAAGGTTAGCACTGCATGGAATGTAATTCTGAAAGTTTCAGATAGTTTTGTGGGAATATATTTAGATTTTTGTTCTGTTACTGAAAGTTGCACAATGAAGGATTTTTGTTTTTCTTAAATGCATGTAATATTTGGGCGCAAAAGATCAGTTTTAATGCAATGTTTCTCAACCCAGTCCTCATGGACCCTGAGACTGTCCACATGTTGGCTCCCTATATGCCTGTCCCATGTATTTGATGTTCTTGATTTTGGCTGGGAGGGAGTAAAAATGTGGGCTCTCTGGGGGTCCTCGAGAACTGGGATGTGCAACACTGGTTTAAGGGAATCTTCTAGACAGTGTTACCCACGTGGCTGTCACTTTGGGTTTAAGGTGGTATTATTATTTTTGCAAACATGACATTTTTTTATTTTAACTGGTATTAAGTACTTAAAGCAAATTTAATACTTAAATTTATATTTAAAAATTAATATTGCAAGATGGTTGGATGATGTGAAGGTGGCCACCATATCCAAAAAACAGGTTGCAGTCACCATATTTTAGTTTTTGTATTTTCTTTTACTGGTAGAATTTAAGTCAACATCTGTGTCAATGGTTACATCTTAAATTACGAATTTTGAAGTATGTATGTATGTTGTCACATTTTGGTATTTCTAATAAATATATGTATTGAATTATGTCCTGTTGCATGTCCTAAAGTTACATTTGGTATAATATGCAAGTCAGGTCATGAAATGCCCAGACTACATCAGCATACTTACATCAGAAGTCTGACGTGTGGAGGTGCCAAAAGGAAAATCTTCATATTTAGAGAATGTATAACAAGTGTATTGGAGAATTCCGACTAGAAAATTTCATGTAGAGCAAAAGATACAGCTGTATTAATTATTCAGGGAAGAAATTAAGTTGTACAGCAGATTAATAGTTTCAGATCCACCTAGTGCCATGTCTGTGAGTAAGGAACAGTAATACTGCCTCAAGCAGCCAGGGTGGCACGAATCCAACTGCAAAACTAGCTGACGTTAGAAATGCTAGATTGTGTCATGCGATTTAGAACTGATAATGAAGCACGGATCTTTTACCATGCTGAGGTTTGCCCCTACATGGCGTATGCCAAATGGCCAGTTTGTGATGACTGGGTGCTTAGACTGGCTTTGGGACATTAAGGACAGAAACGGCACCCCATGACTGGAAAAGGGATCAAAGATTAACTGACCTGAAGGCTGTGTGTATATTATATTATAGGTTGTTGGTACCACCAGCACATCACACCAGTAGTGATTCTGGCACGGGTGCTCCGCCAACCCGCATTACAGCAGCTAGTCAGCAATAATCAACATTGTAGCTGGATCTGCCAAGTGATTTAGTCCTGCATTCTTTAGGGAGGGGGTTCCCTTATGTCCATATCGGTCCTGTCACTACATAGAGAGAGAGAGAGAAACTGCTTTCTGATTGGATTCATTCTCCTCATATAATTCTGCACCATTGTACTTTATTTGGGGTTGCGAGTTTTATGGCAGTTTTTATTTTCATCTCGTAAATTGTCATTTTGCACGTTTCTTGTCTGCAGGAATGGACTTACCAGGCTGGTAAAATGTCCCCTGTGTCATTAATTACGCCAGTTAAAATAACACGCATGGCCACAATGGGGCATGTCAAATTCCTATGGTAAGAACAACAATAAATGTTTATACATGTCGTCAACCCGATCCAAGTGTCTAAGAAAAACACCACCTCCGTATAATTCAGGGTGTACTATTATGGAGGGTGATCTGCAGTGAATGAAAGGTGTTTATCTGCTCTTGCTGGAATGCTGTGCCTGTATCCCTATTGTGCTTGGAATCTGTCGACAAGACCCACAAAGAAACATTATCCACACTAAGGAGCCTTAATGCTTCTTAAATAATGGATGATGACAATTGTCATCATAAATAAGAGTGCCGTTTAACCAAAGTAAAGCAGATTGTCAAATGCATTTTTGTGCTCTGACAAATTAATAAACATTAACCGACCGCTTATTACATTAATGTTCCTCCTGCAGTACCCCCCCTCATTGAAACCTAAAGTCTTCGACCCTCATCGTTCTACCTGTGGATTCAACTAGCAATTTCAGTCCTTGGTTCCTGGACTTGGAAATGGAACTGGTCCACAGTGACATGACTGTACACTTGACTTTCTGGGACGGCTTCAGTATTTTATCTGAATCCCTGTAATGGGGAAGGAATGGGTAATCAAGTTTGCTAGCTTATATGCAAAGGAAATGGAACATATATTCTATATATGCCATGCAAACCAATCCATAACCCAGAAAAGGTTTTCAGAAAAGTTAATTGTTGGTGAAAAGTTACTTTTTAGTTTTAATTTCAGAAGGTTTGTTTGCACCTGACTGTAAACTTTATTATGCGATAAAGATTTTGATAGGGAGAATACCACCAGTTCACTAAAGACTGTTATAAACGTTGTTTTCAGATGCTTTACCTAAGTTTACATGTACTGCATCTGGTCTAAGAAAAAATTTAACAACCATTTAATTTTTAGAAATGAAAAAATAACTGCCTTAAATCAATTCAGTCCATATTCCTTCGTATAATACAGCACAATTTTTCAGCCTACTTACATGTAGGAAAGGGCGCCCCCAAATGACGAGTTTCTCTTTGACGTAATCTCAGGTTTGTGATATACTCGCATTTTAATAAATTGTGCATTAATAACAAAATCCATCGGCCCAAATATGTACCCTGTATCAAAAAGTCACCTACTGGTTCGCGGAGGTTACTACAATCTATCCCAGGAAGTGTCGGGTAAGCTTTTCACCCTAAACACCATTTGCTATTCACTTTTTCCCCCAGTCTTCTCGACTTTATTGCGTAAATTGTTATAACAAAAGTGGATGACAAATGTATGATCATTGCATGGTGACGCTTAAATGTGTATTACGGCGAGCTAAATTGGGACACAATGCATACACCCTTACTGTTGCTCTTAAAAAAAATTTAAAACTATTGTTTCAAGGACAAAGAAGGTTGGTACAAAAGTCGAGATCATGCACAGGTAAAAACCTTTTGAGCCGTTTTCTTTCCAAAGCCACTGCTAGTGGTGTTAAGAGTCTTTAAGGGATAAAACTCTTCTGATCAGTGTGAGGTGTGAATCCGCCCAGGAGAAAAGGGAACGCGTTTTGTGTATTTGAACAATGTATATTGGCCGCCTGAATGGAGAAGACGCATTATATCTGATTAGTTTACGGCCAGTGCAATGTTCTTGATCAAAGACTGATATATCACTGCGAAAATGACGTCGGTATACTTTTGAAGGGATAGCTAAAGCGTCGTGCAGCATGTTGGCAGTATTTAACTTCTTACAATGAGTGTCCTGCTTTTTGGGTTTCTTGCGTTTTGCGACCCCTTGTGGCAGATTTCCGAATTTAAAAAGCTCAGAGTGACTATTTTCCTCAAATTGACAGCTTATAATAAAAATTACACTGCGTTGTATTTCTCTTTCCATTTACATTTTCAGTGTGAAACGATATGTATGGACTCTGAGCACTGTAAATGCCTTATTTTAGATGGATTCATCTTGTTGTACTTTAAGGTATAAATGTATTGCAAACAAGTGTGTAGCCAAGGGAATGGGTGTGTGCATTTTTAAGTTAATCATGTAACATAATTAAAATAACTTTGAGGACGCAAAAAGGATTAGCACGTCAATAGACCAATTAGCCATTCACAGGGCATTTAAGTCTCTGAAGGAAACTGTGAAACAAAGTGTTACTTTAATCTAATTTAGTATAAATTCTGTTGTGTAATCTGCTAGAAGGTATAAGTGGATTAATAATTTAATTAAATTTAATAACTTGATGAATCACCCCTTTTGAAACTCTGAATCACTTGAGATTCGGAGGGACATAACATGTTTATCATTTAACTGTAGGACTAAAATGCAGCTCCTAAGGTTGCATCTCCGATTTAATGATTTTTAGCACTAGAATAGTTCTGTACAAACGTTTCCCAAAAAATTTTCATTAAAACAATGACAGACTATGAATGTTGCAGTTTAGACTGGGGGGGGGGGATTAGTCAGTTTTCAGAAATGCCCTTATTTCACCATCAATAAATGTCATAGGCCTACTACTAAGGCTAACTTATGACAGTAGTAGTACGGAATAGTAAATATCAATCATTATATAATGACCCCTTTTAATTTACTATTGTTTTAGTAACCCATTTTGTGCAAATTGTCGTATACTACCCTGTTCTTGATTTAGGCCCAATTTTCATCACACACTGAAAATGAGCTGCTCGATATATCCCTAATGGAGAGATGGGGGGGGGGGGGGGTCGGGTTTTTTTAAACGAGCCATATTTTTTCCCCTTGTTTTTTTAAAAAAAAAATTAAAATGTGCAAGCAACCCGAAAGAAAGGAAAAAAGCC
>JAODKM010000025.1:7972717-7993805 GCA_026780845.1 Petrocephalus sullivani
TATTCTATGCCTACATAAGTTAACTAAATGCAAATGCAACTGATACATTTAAATAGGCGTATTCCCCTAACCACTATCCCCCCCAACCCCACCCACAAGGTAGGAAGTGGAAACCATAGGTGGAACTCACTGGAAAAATAATTCCCCATGGTCACTACCATAGGCAAAACACATACATTTTGAGTTATCTAAAACCTGGACTGAACCGTAACCTTACCTCCTAATCCCTGACTAAGAAAGAATGGTGAAATGCCGCATTTTCTCCACTGAGAAAACATCTTTTCTCATCTGTGTTTAAAAGGACATTTTTCATTTGTTTCCCCACAATGCTGAAAAATGGGTCGCACCATATCCAGCAATTTTATTGGCTAACTGACATATCAGTCAAGCCCCACAATAAATACAATTGAGAGTGATTGAATTGCTCAGATATCTGTATCACTATAAAGCACTGATGAAGTTAGAGGGGATTATATAAAAGGACCGTCCTTCACCAGCAGAAAAACAAACAGTAATTGAATTTTCAAATGCCACAGAGGATTTGTAAGCAAAGCCCAGGGTTTCTTAATATCTGTGATACTTCTCTTTTAGAGATAAAAAAAATCTCCTCTATCCAATTAATTATTCTGAGGAGCAAAGCATTAAAAAGCTATGGAGAACTATCATTATGGGCTTAATCTTTTTTTTTTTTTTTGAGTGAAAAACTGCACAAATACTAGCAAGGTCTCCTGGATGCTAGTGCCCATCTTTGAGGACAAAAGGCAAATTCCTGGTGCGTGTCTGTACTTGTGCTCAGCCTGAGTGCAGCTGAATAGGCAGAGGCCCTTAAATGCTCTCCCAGTGTCCGCGTACCTGTATGATACATTCTTAATGGTAAGTCCCATCAGCGGATGTGGCCTTGACAAAAAAGCCGAGGCGAGCAACCACAGCAAATGAGCCATCGTGCATCATGCAGAATACAAACAACACAGCAAACACATAATCAGGAGGCCAGGGTTATATTCAAAATGAGGCTAGCATGTACAGCGTTACATTTTACCATAAAGCCACAGGGTATCTTTAAATGAATGGTCTCTTGAACTACAAATACACCATGGTGTCCGCTGATACAGACTCGTTGTATGATTGATTCGTGGACATAATGATTCCAGTTGCCATGTTGAGAATTTGACTGCGGCTTTAGTCTGTGCCTGTGATTAAATTTTCAAAGGCACTTGAGCATTAAGGCCGTGATTTTAATGCATTTCTCATACGCTTCTTGCTAACTTCCGAGCAGTTACTTGTATGGTATTACTGTTCTGTGCATAGCAGCTATTGTCTAGGGCAGGGTTCCCCAATTCCAGGTCTGGATGGGCCGGAATCCAACACAGTTTGTAGACTTCCCAGCTGAAACCTGGTAATTAGCCGATTAAGGTGTGTTTGAGCAGGGAAATCTGCAAACTTGTGTTGGATTCTCGCCCTCCAGGAGCAGAATTAGGGAAGCCAAGTCTTGGGTTTCAGTTACTGGTCTGGGTCCTGGGCTTGCCCTCTGTGGATTCTCCGTGTCCAGTGTGCATTTAGTCTTGTTTTCCCTTCATGTTAATTGCTTGTGAGCAGCCTGTCACTGCACTGGCATTCTGTCCAGGTGGCATCATGGCACATGCCTCCCAGGATGGGCACAGCGTCACCTGACTGACGGAACAAAGAGCATCTGAAACCGGATAGATGAACACACCTTTGTGCATTCATCTGATATACACTGCAGATTTCATTTTCATATTCTTTCAAAGGAACAGAAGATCTAGAAAGCCCCACGAGGCTGACAGATGAAGAAATTAATTGACATTCTTCATATAAAAAGCTCCATAATTAAGCCAGTGCCTGTGGGAAACCATTATGTATTGGGTATGTATACAAGAATGAAGCGATGAGCTTCTTAAACGTATTTTAAGGCCATGTACTGTATGTAAAACAAATGATGGCCAAACAGGGAAAACTATTAAAATGCATGCTGATTTGGCAGGAAAACCTGGATTAAACTGGTATTAAAAATATCCGTATCTATAATTGAGTTGCATCATCTGAAATCAAAATTCATTTGAATAGAATGAGTTTGGCAGCTATAAAAATAATGACTAATATACTTAAGCACACGCTGGTCTAAAAAGAGAATTTTCTGCGTGTACAGCCATAATGGTGCATGTCTCATTCACTCTCAGCGATGTCCCTTAATCCAGGGCAATAATGGATGGGGGGAGAGCTAAGAGATGTCATGTTGCCTTGAGTGAGGTACTATAGGGATGGAAAAATGCGTCAGAGGGCAGATAATACAAACAGAAAGGTTGTGCAAACAGACCGGGTCACGCGTCACATTCTGACTGGAGGCCAGGCGCAGGACACGAGCATGCTTCGTCAGGCACAGAGAAACATAAGGAGTGCTCCTGGCAGGAGACTGAAGCCTAAACACTAGTGTGATACTATAATGCGCAAAAACAAAAGTGCATCAACTGCCATTACTCTCACCTTGGCAGATTTATGCTCTATGCTAGCATTTAGCCATGTGTTCTATATATATTCCGTGTATGGAGTTGACACAGAGTTGATACGCACTCCCTGGGCTTGTGATGATTTCCTCCGGACGCCACTTCTTCCTCCCACTGACCAAAAAACATGCAGTTCGGGCAAATCGCCCAGGGAGCTATTTTTACTGGCCTGTATGACCATTAACATAAAATAATAATAATGATAATAAAAAAACAAGTAAAGTCTTACATTCAAGTTCCATTATTAATCGCAAATATAGCTGCCACCAGCACGAAAAAATGAGCCTCTCAAGAATGTAAGTGAAAATAATCTAACAAGACTTCCATTGTAGCTTTCATGCAACATGAAAATAATCACTAAGAAAAGACCACCACTAACACAGTGAAGCTCAGATTCGGCCCTCTACGGAATATAATTATCCCGGCCAGATATAAATGCTGCTCCGGAAGGGATATGCATGCTTGCAGTCAGTTCAATTTCATATGTTGCACTGGTGCGTGCTGTAAACACATACACAAAGGATGATGTCATACCTGCCGCGCTACAGCACCTCCACTATTTGCATACCGTCGAAAGAAAACACAGATAAAAGACTCCAGTCACACGACTTGGAGAGTTATGCCCAAACCACGACACATTTTTAGCTGTATATAGCGTTAGCGATAAATCAACTGGCAGTGATTTTTCAGGAAACAGGCTGTCAAAGAATAACTGAATGAGATGCTCATGACATGTAAGTGCTCAATAAACAACAAAAGACCACGACTACAGATATGTTGAACCGCTGTTAACACTGCTAGACTGTATAACATGCGCTAAGTTATCTTACTTCTGTGAATGGAAAGTTAATCTATGAATTATGTGCTTTTAGCTAGTCTTGCCTTTTTCTTTGTTCAAATGGGTGGTGTAATTGATAGGCAATAACCTTTGTTACATAACTTGAGGTTTCAGAATGAAACAACTGGATGATTTGCATTGTGTTTATCGACAAGGTGTGTAGTGGAAACACCGCTCAACTCTGCCTAGACTTAAGAACAGTCATGTTAACAGGAACTAAATCAATTTTGTCCCCATTAACATTTAACCACCTTAATGTGATAACGCTCCTCGTGTGAGCAGTTCTGATGCAATATTATCCTATGAAATGCCAGGATCTCAGGCCTTCCCCAGAACTGTGCCAGCCTTCAGTTATGTGCAAAAGGTCTAGTGTTCAGGTACAGTACCTGATTACTGCTGGTGTGGCTCGCAAATGGATCGAACAGCGACTGAGTAGCGGGGGCAAGTCTGCCACTCTCAGGAGCTGCATTGCTGACCTGGAAAGAGAGAGAGAAACCAAACGCAATGTTTGAACACAAATATAGCTTGTTTTCCAAATTCTTTCCTTGTTAATCATTAATGAAATGAGGTACTGGTGACACTGTCACATTTAAACAGCATATTAAGGATAACATTGCAGCTTTTACAGTTGACAACCTTGACAAATATTCCTTTAATAAAATTAAAACTGCATTTTTCATGCTGATTATTTAACTGGTTATGACAACACATAAATCAGGGTTGCCAACTTTGATCAGCTGTCTGGAGTGAGATTTTCAATTCAAGACAAGCTTCCACACACATGCACACATATTTACATGTATGTAACAGAGTAATTACCTTATGAATAGTCTGTAGGGTTTGGTAACTACCACAGTGCTTTTGATGCAGCCCTAGCTAATTTTAGGATTATAATAGAATAACACAGATTTACCATAAGATTTTTAGAGTGAGCGTGACTTCGAAAGCGTGTCACGCCAGATGCGTGAGAGTTGGTAACCCTGCATGAATGCACAGTTATGGTAATGCTTCTAAGATGGATATCTGTAAAGGAAGTGGTAAGCAGAAATACACATGATCTGTTTTGTGAAGCTTGTTCCTTCACAAAACTTCTTTTAATTAAGGATCTTACACACAGTCTTGTCATGGGTCTAATCAAAAGCACTGAATGTATTATTCTGCTTATGGCATGACATATTCCAAATATTACTGATGTTACTATTTAAACCGATATATAATAATATAAAACCAAAATAAAAAAATAAAAACCAAAAGTTTATTAAGGCTTTCTTTTGACCTCCAAGTAACAAATCAGTAAAATTATTTTGCCTGGTTTCAGGTATGACTGAAGAGACTGAGGACCTTTGGCCAAATTCAGAAGGTCAGATAATTCTGTATCGCAGAAACAAAACCAAACCAAGGACTCCACAGTACACTATCCTGTTGAATATTTTCCATAGCCAGGAAGTGTCAGGAAAATCAACTTCCTGTAGCTGCAACCTCCACTTTCATCTCACTATGACACTTTTCTTGCGACCCCCCCTCCCCCTACCACATTGTTTAGCCAGCCCCACCCCCCAGGATGATTTACAGATTCACACAGCCAAAATCCCCGTGTGGCTCACAAGCGCATAATAGATTTCATTCACAGCATGTTTATATGCCAGTGTTTCCCAGTCTGGACCTGCGGGCAGTCCACTTTTTTCGCTTCCTACTGGGAGCTGGGAGGGAGCAAAAACATGGACTGTCTGCGGGTCCCCAAGGATGGGGCTGGGAAGCACTGTTATATGCTGTTGTGTGGCTGTGAACAGCACGGAAGGACATGGAGATCAGGGTTGTGGCTGTCAGTGCCAACAAGGGCTGATTGTTTACATGCTGGTAACGAGCAAAATCCAATACAAAGAACAGCACATCAATATGAAAGTGAAACTACTTTGAATAAGATACAAATATTATATAAGTAATGGACATGACTTTGAAAAAATGCTTGTAATTCTCTCTAATAGGTTAGCTCATACATTTGCTATGTATTTGCTTTATATTCCCTTTTAAAATGAAATAATATGGATTTAAAGATATGGAAAGATGAACTGAAGCATATTTCTAAAATGCCTGTTATTTTAATAAATGTGTCTTAATTGTAAACAAGTGGTCATCCGATCACTGCCCGGCGGGCCTAGGGCTCCCGCCAGTGATGGCAGGAGGCAGGGCGGGGGGTGCATGCTGGACAGCACATTGCAGGAACGTGCGCACAGACACAGAGTCACATGCTAAAAGGAAACCTGGAACTGCATGTTTTTGGACAGTAAGCAGGAGTCCAGAAAAACCGGAAGGAACCCCTTAGAAAAACAGGGGAAGGGCATGCTAATCTGAGAGCGGGGCGACCCTGGAGGTACGCCCACAGGCCCGCCAGTACTTTCTGTATATGATGCATTCTGTATGTAGAAAGCATGACGGCACCACGCTACCATTGTCAGAGACAGGAATAGCGCCGCAACGCGTTACAGGAAACAAAAAGGGGGGAGGAGTCTACATTTGATTTTCTTACCTCGATATATTCCTCTGGAACCAGTCCAGTTTCCCCTTGTGAGTTCTTGGCTTCAATCCACCCTCCACCTATATTCTGAATGAGCCCATATAAGAAGTACTTATGAAAGGGTTCATTTAGCCAAACATTTAGAAATGTTTATTAAAAAGTGCAGCAAAATGTATATTATTTCATATAAAAGCACTTCACTTTGATATCATGTTTAAGGGTATGACATCCATTCCCCCTACTGGGATTTCCTTCATCAACATTGACTCTTTAGTGTGTCATACTATCAGGCATAATGAATGTCCCAGGTTTTGAATAATTACATGTGATATATTTAGCAGACGCCTTTATCCAAAGACATGTACAATTGAGAAGGCAGGGTGAGTGAGTTCCCAGCGCAACTGAGAGTTAGGGGCCTTGCTCCGGGTCCCTGTGGTGACATTGCTATGCCAACCCTGGGATTCGAATCTGCAACCTTCTGATGACAGGTAACAGTCTCCCAACCTGCTGAGTCACACCCCGCCCACGTAAACACTAACCATTCTCAACATGCCCGTGTGACACAGCTCGGTAACCTCTCACCTGGTTGGTAATGGTGACCGTCTCACCCTCCCTTATCGTCAGCTCGTTGTTCCCAGGTTCCGCAGTAAAGTCGTACAAAACCCGAGCCTGACCACATGGGAACATGGAGAAAATAATCACAATCAAGCATCAGTGTGGGGCTTCGTAAACAAACACGCAGGATGCCGAAGAAGCACTGACGCGATGAACAGCGAAGGACAGCGGGGCTCAATCAACCAGGTCACACTTGGAGAAACACATTTAATTAGGTCTATTCACTGTTTATAATACCTTTAATGCAGACATGTGCAAAATACAGATTAATATTTTATCACATAAAAGTTGTATTAATTTATATATAAATATTAATATAAACTTAAATCACACATTAGCCTTTGTAATTTCAATAAACAATGTCTAAACTTTAGACGTTACAAAAATAAGACTGATCAATATATACTATATGTAAGGCACAAGTGATTTCATCAGTTTAGAAATGTTTGAATTTAATCACGTGATTAAATGCTACTTTCGTCGAAAGCAACTTAGCTCATTGTCCAAAATACCCACACAATAAGATCGATGACACAAATGACCTGGCATAAAACAGGAATGAAGTGCACAGCTGTTTCCCTCGTGGCGAATGAGGATCAAGGAACGAGATGAGCGAGTCGGACTGGGCTACCGTTGCTGATTGCGAAGTGGTTACACCCTCAATCCAGCAAACTTTCCTACACTTACAGTAAGCATATCAACCTGAGTAAACGAAACCAGAGACGCCAAAGTAAAGATACCCACTGACATAAGAGGTTTACAAATGATCGGAGGCCAATTGGGCCATCAAGTTCGCTTGGGGAGAATTCGACTAATAGCTTAAAAGTTGCTAAAATCTTATCCATGATCTCTGATTTAATATTATCTCTGATTTAAAGGAACCCAAGGTTTTAGCTTGCACTGCACTAACAGGAAGACTATTCCACACTCTACAACATGCTGTGTAAAAAAATGCTTTCTCAAAACCAGTTTAAAATGTTCTCTTGCTAATTTCAATCTATAGCCAGGAGTTCTTTTATTTGAACTAATAACTATTTAACTGAACAGCATCCAGGCCTGTTAGAATCACATATACCTAAATCATGTCCACCCTTAGTTTCCTCTGCTCGAGGCTGAATTGATTCAGCTCTGCAGTCTTTGCATGACTGCCTCCAATCAGATTCCCAATTAATACTACTAATACATAATACATTTTATTTATAGGCACCTTTCTAGACACTCAAGGACACCAGTACTACTAGTACAAATAATACTAATAATGATAGCAATAATTAATCGTACTACTTCTATTACTACTACTACTAATAATAATAATGATAATAATGATATTGGCATGGCTTGAGTCCACCCTTCACTCTGTGTTGTTGGAGTCTGCATGTTCTTTGCGCATTGCACTGGTATATTCTGGATACTGCAGTCCACAGACATGCAGGTAAGATGACTGGCATTTAAAAAGTACCATAATTTGAAGGGCTGCTTATGTATTAGTTCTCTGTGATGCAATGGCCTCACAGGCATGGTGTACCTCAGCCTGGAGTCCTCTGCTGAATGTGGATAGATCCCCCCCCCCCGCCCAACACTAATGAGTACAAGCAAGTGAAAGATGGATGGATTGATTAATTTTTTGATTAATGCAACAGTTACTCTACTGAGTAGCAAGTGGTTTCATAAAGAACAGGTTGCATAAGAGCTAAAGAACTAATACTCCTTATAGGGTTTGAACCCACTATAACCCTAACCCACAGTTTGGTTACGTCCAGGCTGTCTGCTGGCCAGGTCCATTGCTGCTCTGCTCCCTAGTGTTTAGATTTTATGCCATGCTTCCCGTATTCCTATGGACGTAGGGCCATGTATGGCTGGTACATGGACATAGAAGGGGTCACCATCTGAAACATGGCCTTAGCCCACAGCCATGTCCAGTCCTCAGAACAATATGGCCTATAATAATACTCATTGCAAATTGAAATGAGAAATATCAGTGTCAGTGTAATGACCCAGTCTGCCACCCAGTAGTGCTACCGGATTATGGCAAAAATCATAATCACGATTATTTTGGTCAATAAGGTAATCGCGATTATTTGACACGATTATTTAACGTTATTGCTCACTGACTTTGGAAGCATTGTGCATTTACTGAACTTAAAAAACTCAATTTAATTCAGCTGAGAAACAAAAAAGGCGGCTGACAAGACAAAATGGGAGCATCATGGCGAAACAAAACAGCACAATAATTGTTTTATCTGGATTATATTGTTTTGATAACCATTGGAAGCCAAAATTGTAATTGAAGTTAAAATCCGATGAAGTGCTCAGCTCCACCACCCCTTACAATAAGAAAGATTTTAAGAAGAAATTGGTGTAGCCTTAATTGACTGAAATAGATACTAGCAGTCTGCATGGTGCACACTGTACAATTTTACACAATTTTCAGAAATCACCTTAAGCTGAAAGCTGTCCCTCTCTCCCAATAATGGCCCTGCCATGAGGGGTATACGATTTATTTATTTTTTTCTTGAACCCATGGATGGTTACACAAGAGAGTGGCCCTAAAAAAAACGTTTGCACCCGAGCCTGGCTCACATTCATAAACATGGCATTTGGTTTCCAGTTTCAAATCAGCTGCACAAGGGCTTCCGTTTAATTTAATCCTGGCCAGTTGTAAAAGTCAATTTTTATAGCTGCGGAGAAAGGTGCAGGACCAAAGGGGTGGGAAAAGGTCAGCTGTCTATAACCTTTTCTTAGACTGCGTGACCAGTCTTCCCCTTTAAATCGATCATCCGACGCCATTCGTTTACATGTGGTATCCAAATGCCATCTCTGCAGCTTTCCAAGGTGCCAGGCGAGGGTGTTAATCTTTTTCACTCAAGGTGATTAAGGGTGGGGAAAATACTGAATAAGTGTGACAAACGCCCTCGTGCTAAAACAGAAACACCGATTAAAAACAACCTCGATAAAGAAACAACGAATATAACAGAGAGCAATACATGTCCTCAGATTCTGTACATTAAACTGTATACTTTGGATGGTCTTTGTATACACACAGTGCACTTCTGAATGACAATCGTGCAGTTTATGACAGTTTACGGTCATTATTCAACATCCGTCCAGCTTTTAAACGTTCATTCTTGACAAGGTCGCAGGGGTTATTCGATATTACAATATAGTACTAACGTGTATTCCTAGCAATGCTCTGAATTAATCGCACAAATGCACTACATATCCCACAATTCCCCGACGCACATTGATTAGGATTTGCAACATACAAATATTTGCATTTTATGTAAAAGAACTATATTCGTTTTATATTCGGCAGAATGGAGAATATATAATAAAAGAAAGCCCCTGTTTCAAAGTACGACTGAAAACACCTGCGTTATAAGCACCCGGTAAAAAGTAAAACAACTGAAGAAAGTTTAGTAAAGACACTGACTCTTATTTAGACACCATCGTAGACACTGAAAACAATTATTTTTGATATATAAGTGAACGTGCACTTATTTTCAAACAGGTTTAAGGTCTCCTACCTTAATTGCCATTGTAGCTGCATTTATTTGTCGTACTTAAACCTTGCTGTAAAGTTCGTTGTATCGATTCCTCAAACACGCATTTCTTTTTCAATGGGCTCAAACAAGGTAGAGCCGTCAGACTGCCTTAGTACGTTCAATAAAAAGCAGATGTGCCCCGATCCAGTGGGGGAAACTAAACTTTTCTCCTCTTATTGCTCCTTCAGGCTTTCCAGCATTTAGGCTTAACCCAGTGTGTTTTGACCGCTTGGTTGTCACCTAAGTTGGTGCTACACCACCTTCTTGGACGGAGCGAAGGAACCCGGAAAGGTACAAGGCGCTCGCCAAGACATTTGGCCACTTACTTAGGCGTACACTACCCGTTTCCCCAACACTGTTGCTTTTATTAACTCTGAATTAAAAATGAATATAATACAACGACACCATTATTACAGTGACAGGTGACAGTATCAAATACAATTCCCAATATATTTGTATTTGTCCTTTTGTTGAATTTCAATATCTCACTTTTGAAATGTAATTTAACAAATGTAAAACTGCATATACCACTTGTGTTAATCATTATCAGTATCTTGCAGTAAGAAGTTTTATAAACACTGGCTCACACTTTGTTTGGATTAAAACATTATGAATTTTGGAAGTATTTGGGTGGCATGCTGTACGGTGTGCGCGAACAGTTCTGAAAATAATTACCGCATGTTCATAACGCTACATTTAAGTTAAATTGACGATTTGACGGGAAGTGCTAAATTATTAACGAGCTTAGGAGTTCAGCATTTTGTTGGCAACATATGCGGCTGTCAACGCGCCCCTGTGTGCCAATATGTCACAAGCAATCGCTGGGTGGAGGCTTGTTATTGTGCTTCTCCGTGTTCCCATAGGGAGACGAGACCCATCGAGGTGGTTATGGCGCCCTCTAGCGGAGAAGAACTGTAGCAAACCAAAGGTCGTCGGCAGTGAACACCGACAAGAACAATTTGACAGCCTTGTCGCCATACTGTGAGGTACTTCTGAAAGTCATTTAAAGTAGTTGCTGCATTGGCTGTTGTACACAACGCGATATTTGGTTAAGCTGCACCAATCTAGCTCTCAAGTAGGGAAATTACACCCAGGCCATGTAAGAAACATATGCTTCATCTCAGCAATTAACGGGTAGGAGCTTTTCACAGGGAGCAGCATGCTTTCAGCTGTAACTCACGGTGCATCAATTGGTTACATCTTTTCAGAAACACTTCAGTTGAAACTGTCGGATCCCAGCTATTTTCCCGAAGAGAGTAACAGTTTGTGTCATCTTTGCATAAATTACATGAAGTGTCTGTAATGGTTTTCACACCTTACTCCATGTATATTTTATTGACAAGCACAACTGCGCGTTTGTAGAATGTGATATGCAACATTTAAACTGTTTTGATTTTTCAGATATACAAAATATATTTACAGTTACAAATGTTGTTTGGCTCTCAAAATGTGTTGCATACATTTATTTTCGTTTATTTGTATATTTTATTTAGTTATGCTTGCTAGGCTGATAGCATGTATTGTCGATTGTGATGTTTGTGGCTGCCTTTGTGCTGAAAGGGGCCTGCATATGTATGTAGGGACCAAATGTCCACACAATGTAAACCCTGTTACGTCTTGCAATAAACCTCAATCTTATAAAAATCTATCACTGCAATCAAATACTCAAAAGTCTTTTATTTGGTTACATATGGTTAATGTTAGGGCTGGGTAAGGGTTAGGGTTATCATAGTTAGGGTTAGGGTTATGCCCATAGAAATGAATGGATGGTCCCCACAAAGATAAATATATATAAAAAATAAATAAAAACCTGTGTGTGGTCTCACTTACTGACAGAATAGGCTGGGGAATTTAGTCTTTCTATAGTCCTTATTGTTAAAAGGGGCCTCTATCTTTTTGCAAAATATGTAATGGCAAGATGCAGGGCAAAATTAACATCTGAATGGAAACGGAAGATGTCAGTATGTCTCTATGTGTCTGTTTGTACTATAGTGTATTCTCTGTCCCTGTAGGATTGAACCCCTGACAGTTGCCAAGGGGGGTGGTGGTCCTATTTGGCGAAAGTTACTTGGGTAAATTTGCATGGCAGCAAAGTGAGGACAGCTGTTGTATGCTGATTGTGACCCACTCCCCAACGCCGCATTATCGGGAGGAACCTGGGCGGGGGTCACCAAAAGGTCAACACAGGTCAAAGGAAGACACTGGCCATTGGTGAGAATATCAGGGCCATGTGTTGCCACTAAACTCTAGGAAGGTGGTCAAATTGTGTAAACTGTGCCTTTCCGGGGTTTTGGTGTGAAACAGTCTGTATGCAAAAAAAAATCATTACGCTCTGTTGCCTTTCATGGACTTGCTGTGTTTTTGTTTAAAAAAATGTATTATCTGACACTTCCACCTGTGCAAACCCGCAAAGTTCAGGCATTTTTAATCTTATTAGCTGTTTGCATTAAACCCCTACAGAAATCAAGCGCCGAACTGCGGTTTCGCCTCACCAGTCTCTGAAGCTGCATTGTTTTTCGGTCCGTGGCTCGTGTCGATGGGCCCAGCATGGTTCCGAAAGGTTGCTATGGAAATAGTGGCAAAATCATCAAAAGTGACATGTTTGCCCAGCCCTCCACAGGTGAATCAAGCTGCTTTGGCAGCTTCTTCTGTGGCCCTCGCTCTGGTGGCGGCCTGGTGAGGGTGTGGGAGGACTGCCGCCGACCGAACACTAACGCTGCGTTTGAACGTCGTGCTTCTTCGCATGCGGCGAATTATAAAAACGATTAGTGTCATGGCACGGCTGCTACGTTTTTTATTTTTAGTGCCACGGTGAGCTTAAAAAGAGCCACAGATGAATGGCAGTGATCATTTCCCCGAGTCCCATGAAGGCATTCTGCAGTTTTATCAGTGCATTCAGCATTGTCAGGTTTTGTGGGCGTAGCGGAGCACGGACCAGTGGTTACTGAGCTGTGCTTGTCAGCAAAAGCAGTGGGAGTAGCACCTTAGGAGGTAATCGGCCGAATGAATACATTAAAATCAGTAAAGCTGAGTACAGTCATGCTCTACGTAACGAGGCTTTGGTTAACAATGGACTGCATATACGATGGCGGTCCCATAAGATTACAATGGAGCTTAAAAACTCTTATCGCCTAGTGATGTAGCCATCGCAACATTGTAGCGCAATGAATTACCCACATGTTTGTGGTGATGCTGGTATAAACAAGCGTACTATGCTGCTAGTCAGTTGTATAAAAGTATAGCACATATACTGTAATTATGTACAATACTTAATACTTGATAATGGTAAAAGATATGTTACTAGTGTATGTGCGTACTGTATGGTTCTTTTAATTGTTATTTTAGAGTTTACCGTTTCTATTTTTATTTTAGAGTTTACTGTAGCCTGGGTGCATAGGCTAAATCATCTTGGTTTGTGTTAGTACACTCACTCTGTGGTGTTTGCTCAAGGAAGAAAATGCCTGAAGTTGGATGATGCTTGACTTTTAATTTTTTTTTACATAATGGTTTTAAAATATAGGATGATTGGTTTTCCTAATCGATATTTGTAACCACACTTTATGTTGTGCCTAGTTTAGGGCAAAGGATGGTGGATTGAAAAATGACCGAATGCTTTTATCCATCCATCTTTCGACCACTTACCCAGTACAAGGTCACGGGGGCCTGGAGCCTGTCCCTGGCATCACAGGGCGCAAGGCAGGGGACACCTTGGATGGAATGCCTGTCCATTGCAGGGCACACACTCTCATTATGGGCAATTTAGAGGCACTAATTCATCTAACTGCATGTCTGTCTGCTGCGGGAGGAACCCAGAGTAGCCTGAGGAAATCTTCACAACATGAAGAGAACATACAAGCTCCACAGACACACTAAGTGGCCACAGGATTTAAACCCCCAATAAACACACTACTGTTGCAGAAGCTACGTACAGTGCTCCTTAATTATATCCAGGTGTAAATATGAATTGCATTGATAATCTTTTGATACAAATATATGTTGGTTGAGGACCTTGTGGTGATAAACTACAAATAGATAAAAGTAGAAATAGTTTCATTCGCAATTGTGAATTTGTGAGAAATAGTGCTTTCATTAAATCTCCCCTTCCAGATCCCCGTTATTTAGGTTTCTTTTAAAAGCCCCGTCCCTCTTGAGGCTGTTGCTATTACATGGAGCCCTTGTTCTGAGCCCTCTTCCGCTTGCGCTGCACTCTTTGGCAGACAGAGGCTTTCCTAAGAGCCCGCATTATGTGCTTGTTGGCAGTATGTGGGCTGCTAGGGCATGCTTGGTGGCCAGGTGCTTTTTAGGAAGTGTAGTCTGGTAGCGTTGAGGTTGGCGGCGGAGGGTCAGGCAGAATAAGTCACAGGGAACTCCGAGCGTGGACGAGCCGCCGCGCATCTGGGTTCGCTTTTGTTCCTGCAGAGTGCACTGGTCTCTTAGATGTACGCTGCACAGACTGTGAAGCGCAAATTAATGGTAATTTAATGTTAAGCAATGCAGTGCTGTCACATTCTGGCTCACAATACTTAGCCACTAGAAGACCACCCAAAAGAAAAGCAGAGTAATGTAGCAGTATTAAATGTCAGCTGTCAAGTATGGTTTGTGTCTCACCAAGCTCAGCTGATGTATAGCATGTAAGTATTAAAGACAGCAAATATATACATTCAACAAGCACCACGGCTTACTGAGTAACAGTGTCATGCTGTAATTTCTGCTTAGTGACGCTAGAATAATTTCTATAATTATTGCAATTATAAATCATTTGTCTCAATGAAATTTGTTTAGAATGACAGAAGTATACGATTTATCAACTGCAGAAATATGAGTAATATTAAGCATAAACTAAAATACCTAACCATTATATTTTTCAATAACCAGTAAAATAAATATTTTAAGTATTATTTTTAGGGTATGTGATTTTTAAAGCGGAAACAGACTGTATTACCCAAAAATACAGGTTACAAAATCCATCTTAGGTCTCTTGATTGGTAAAGTGATGGACTGCAGTACTGGTTCGTGCCCAGTGGGGGCAGTCATGCTCAAGCATTTCTGGTGCCCTAAATCAGGAGGTCCAAATTCTAGCTTTGATGGGCTGGTGCCTGTGCAGGATTTCATTCCCCCTAAGCACTTAAGCACTCGATTGAACTAATTATTTGCCTAATTGAACTAATTTACCATCCTCTCTCAGACCTGCAGTTGTTGACAGTTTAAAAGTGAGCTAAAAATCATGCATGTGCCCCGGTCTGTCAGGGGCACTGTTAGGGACATTCACTGTCATTAATCTGAATTGTTCCAGTGAAATATCCAGGTGTATAAATAACTCAATATTGTAAGTTGTTTTGGAAAAAGGACTTTGCTTACATTTTCTTACAATTTCCCCTTACTGTTCCTCTATTAACCAGTTTAAACCCACCCAACATAACCAACATGAAATGAAAAAAATACACATTTTTTACATACATATTATGTGTTAGGGAGGAAAAATTTGGATACACCTGGGAAGTTAATATTTGGCTGTGTACATGCTGGGTTTTCAGTTCTTAAATTTCCTGTGTTTTTCCTGTGTTTCTGACAGGTTTTCCTGTTAATATGACTAGTGATAGATTGTAACGTTACAGCACTGGACTGGTCATTTGCAAAGATACCCTGAAGACTGATTACCGGTCATATGTCATACAGAGTATTACATATAAGTTTCTTATGTCATGCAATTTTTCAATTTATGTACCCTTCCTGTAGAACAAACCAATATTTATCAGCCACTACCACTTTTGAAGTGGTGTAAGATGATTCAACTAAAAATTGTGGAAAATTAGACATTTGCATGAACTAATCTGTTGAATGGTACAACAGGGGTCAGTTTAAAGGGCTCGTATTTGTTGAATTACGCGTTGTTCATTTCAGAATGTGTTTGTTTAATTGCCTGTATTCTTTATGTAACACTTTACTTGGTTTGGGTCACCCTAATTTTACCATTACAGCTACCCACGGGCTGTTCCTGTTCAGACCTGTTCTGGACCCTGCTGACCCTTCGCAGCTTAATTTAGTACCGAGAAGATCTAAAATACCCAACACTAAATTATCACCATGTTCAAAAAGAGGAAAAACACAATCGCATATATGATCCTTATCCAGCAGAGGTCTCTGTAACATAATTTTAGCCACTTAGAACCACACTGGGTGGAAGATGGTATATTGGACCAGAGTATCATACCTGTCTTAATTGTGAGAAAAGAATAAGAAAATGTTGAAATGACATAGATGGACAAAACTGATGGTAATTATTGAAAGATTAATGTTATTTAATCTGTGTATGTTACAGTATGCATTTGAATAACTGTTAATGGTTTATAAACAGAAGAGTGAGTGATAATTTAGTAATAATAAAAAGAAGCTAATAAAAGCTATTTTGATACATATGAAGGAAGGTGGGTTAGAGACTTTGAGTTGTTAACCCACAGATCTTCAGTATAAAGGTTCTAATCAGTCCCCTGGTCTGTGTGGGCTTCTCATGTACCCCCTGTCTTTCTGACAGGCTTCTTCAAGAAGTCAGTTTTCCAGAAAGACAGTCTCAAGGAAATAAGCAAGGTGGACTCCATCCAGCCTGGTCTACACCCCATGCTTCTTGGCATTAGCTGACTCTTGTTGATCCTAAGAAAATAATTTTGTTATCGAAAATGTATAAATTGATGGATAAACTGCTTGGCACTGCATTTAAAACACATTAATATCTGTTATATCTGCTATATCTGCATTTCAATGTGATTAACTGATAATTATGTAACTGTAGTCTATATGCTCCTTCCTGATTGCTTAAAAAGTCAAAATTAAAGTTTCATGAACCGTGTATTTACATTTACATCTATTAATTTATCCAAAGCAACTTACAGTTGAAGGGTTACAGTTTATGGCTGCCCCCCCCCTTGCTCCTGTATTTTTAAATATTTCATCTATTTTAAGTAAACAACATTCAACTTGTCCTGAAAAAAATTCCGTTCTGAAAATAATATTCGAATAATGTAGACCGTTTCCCTTTGTAAACAAGGTATAATTAAATATCAGACTTTGAGATCAGCATTCTTCACTCTACATTCCCCAAGAATTCTTTAAATCATTTGAATGAGCTCTGTTTACTAATCAGACCTGGGTCTCGATGTGCCCTGGAGCATCCATGGCCAAGTGACACATGTCCCTGGTATGACCTGTTGTGACTAAAGGCAAATGCAGGAGCCCTTGTCTCTCGCTGGCATTTTATCTCAAATTCTCAAATTTGGTCTTGGTTTGCATCACCCCTCCCCCCTTTTTTAAGTGCTCCTGAAACTCAACACGTGGAGTATTGCACTAATGACACAAATATTGTGGGTTCAAACCTCAGGGAGCACACACGAATTGTAACTCTTCCCTCCAGTGTGGGTCGCTTTGGATAAAAGCGTCGAATGAATGAAATGTCATAGAAACATATGGCAACGCTTTACATTAGCTGGACCATCAGAGTGCATTCATTATGCATTCACAGAACATTCAGTGCACCTTCATAATGCATTAATGGATCATTCATAAGCAGCATGAAAGTATACCATAACATCGTAACATGCCTTAACAGCTTTAATATGCATAAATAACAAACATTATATGATACTAACAACCATTATAATTATATAATTATGTACTGGTTGTTTATTTAGGTGCATTAAGATATTGAGGTATGTTAGGGTGTTAAGGTATACTTACATGCTGCTTATGAATGTTCTATGGATGTGCGGTTAATGTAAAGTGTTGCCAAATATTCTTTATGCTTCAGCTGTGCTTGTGGGTTTCCGCAATGAGGAACCTCAGTGAATCGAATGGGATGTTCGATGAGAGAGGTATTCAAAACACCTGACCTCACATTAATCATCTGTTAAAAACTGAGGGTGCTATACTTAAGTTTACTTTTATGACCTTGCTTTCCTCTATGCTGAGTTATATTGATTTATACATTATCTGGCTTGGGTTGTCTTTTCTTAATGAAAACAGTGCTTGGTCTTTCCTTGCGGTGTTCAAATAATGTACATGTCAAATAAACCCAACCATGAGCCAGAATAAAGTAGCAACACATGAAGTTCATCAAAAAGAGTAGTATGGCGCTGTCCGTACATTATTTACTCACAATGTTACTGATAGTCCGAGAGCTACCCTGGGAGGAATGTGTGTTGTTTTACTGGCTTACAATAGGCCATTTCGCATTCAGACATCTCATTTGGTAATGTAGGTAACCTTTATTTTAATAGTGCATACACATTCCATTAAATTGTAATTCCGAAATCAAACATTAATTTGAGCATTATAAGACCTCTGCCCAGATGCTCCTGGGGAATTTAACACACACGGCGACCACAATAAAGACAAATAATAAAGGCGAATTCCCTGGTGCGTCACTTTTTAATCATGTTTGCACACAATGCACAACTAATTACGTGCGGGGCTGAAGCCAGAGCAGATCGATTCAGCGTGCTATCACACAAGCCAGACCAAAGAGTGAGCAAGAGGGGACAGGCTCAGCCTATCAAACGCAGAGGCTATGATGTCAAATTGTAAGACTGCTTTCATTCTGACATAGCTATTGAGTCTTGAGGATGTTTTAATGAGTGACATATTATGTTTATGCACATGCAAATAACTTGTGCAAATCCATATTTTTATAAAAATTACGAGTTATAAATAAATATTTTAAAAATACATGTTAATACATCGTATCCCAAAATCTGCAGCACATTAGTCTGCCTCTAAATTTCTATGAATTTATTTTACTTTAAAAAACATGTTGCTTCATTGTATTTTTTTTCCTCCAATTAACTTTCAGCTTTGAACGATTCACTCCCTGGGTGACTATTCTGTGAATAAAATGCTGATGTGGGGTGAAGTGAAAGGTGATGGAGTTCTTGAACAGATGTGACCCCGAAATAAAGCCAGTGACCCTCCATCTACCCCTGACTCCCACCCCCATTGGTAGTAAATTGTTCATACTGGGACATAACTGTAGATCCAAGGCTACATCCTGACCTCCACATGATGGTCATGTTGACTGATCTTAGTGAAGCCATTTTTGCAGCTGTGAGCTATAAGACTTGACTTCGTTGAACATGGTGAAGCTCCTCTATCAGCACCACCAAATATATAATGTATCTGGGAAGGGTTACTCTGGAAGGACTATATTAAACATTGAATATTACATAATAATCCTCTATAAACTACATACTAAAAGATCTCTGCAAATTTCTCTGCGTTTCCACTTTAAATAAACAATCCAGACAGATATCAGAATCAATATAAATAGTATGAGTTCCTGATTTGTTAAAGACTAAATACTCTGATATGCCAAAACAATCAGCAGTCCATTGCATAATCATATGAAATTATTTATCTGTAAGCAAAACGGCTAATTTTTAATTTACAGTTATCGCACTGTTCCGTCAAATATAGTGAATTAAATAGTCAGGCGCTGATTTATGGCATTGTCTGATTACAGGTTTCTTTGGTATAAGTTTCACATTTGTAAGTGCACGTTAGCGAAAGCCACTGCTGTGTGCACAAAAGGCAATCAGCAAACATAAATTACCCAAACAAGAAAATTGAGTTCGATGCTATATTATTAAATTCCAGTTGTGAATCAGGTATGAAAGAAAAAAAAAAAACGTTTGTTGTACATATGTTATATTATGCAAATGATCTTCCAGTAAGATTTTAATCACGATATACTGTGTGCCACCATTTGATTTGTTTGATGTGCAAAATGAATGGATGGCCAATTGATCTTTAACACTCCCATGTGCGTGGCCTGGGAGCGAGATTGTTAATGACACTGCAAGCATTTCTATGTACAGTAATCCAGGATACATATTATTTTGTTTGATAACTTGGGAGCCTTAAATAGTATATTTCAAGCTACGGCCATCTGAGACAATTACGTAGTTATGAATTACTTATAATACGTCGTTAACATCTTAATCTGCATAAATTTGAACAGACAACTGGTATGTAACATCCTTTCATTTTTCAGCTTATCTAAACAGAGTCAAAATGCATGATTTGCTTTGAATGTCTTCTTAAATTAAGGGCTGCTTCAACAAGGGTGGCTATATTGGTCTTTATGGTCATTATCTAATTTTTTTCCTCCTCGGAGGGCTTGATTTATTCCGGTACTCTTTCTTAGACAAACATGACTCCCTCAAGTGTTTTCATATTGACTCTGGCAGTTCATTATACTAACAGAGTAGATAAGCATTACCTGTTCCTGCATTGAAATATGAAGTCCCTGTCTCGTTGACCTGCACTCTATTGCCTTTGCATACATAATTGATGTACAGCACAGGGTTTCATCAATGCGGCCTCATCCCAAATGTTTCTCTGTGTTACATATGGTGGAGGAAGTAGTATCCAACAGGCCTTTGTACAGGGGAAATCTGCTAAGTATTAACTCTGTAACCAGAACTCGTAGGCCATATGTTTAATAAGAAAAAAATTATTAAAAAACACTAAATAATGAGATACACTGACACAATGTGAATTCTGTTATATTCATACTTATACTTTTGTCGCAATTTTGCAAAATGTGGAATTATATGCTAATAGTTAAAAATTAGATACGCGAAAAGAGTGAAGAGAAACACTCTGTGAGGTTATGTTTGAAATTATTTGTATTCTTCAGGAATGTACGATGATGCTGCCGTTCCATTTTAAAACCTGGGAGTATTACACAGCACTCTTTAAATGGAAAATGGTGGTGGATATTGGTTTTAGGTAATTTATTCTGCAGCTACTTTGCTTTTTGCTATAAAATGCCTCTTTGTTATTTTCACAGGATGATACCTGGCAGCAAATTGCTACCTGCTGACATCTTGGCTCTATGGTGACTAATACTAACTGTAACGCCTCCCTTCCCCCCCCCCATAAAAACCACACATCCGCACCTCCATATGTGGCCTCAGGATCGCAGCAGCTAGTGGCAAATTAAAAGAAAGACACCAAGTTTTCTCTCTTAGAGGGTGCAGGATTTTTGGATTTTGGCAGGAATTGCAGC
>JAODKM010000025.1:8009359-8024708 GCA_026780845.1 Petrocephalus sullivani
AATTATTCCTATACAGAGATACACAGACCCATTTATAATTCTGAATTGTATTCTGGTTGATGAGGAATATAGTAGTTCTTCACATTTTTGGGGAGCCCCTTGTTCTCCGGGCCAAGCATCATGCTCCTCACAACCGGCGCTGATGGTACTTCTCGTCTTTTTCTTCACTGAGCATCCGGGGTTTGTCCTCCGAAGAGAGTTCAGTCACGGTATCCCCTGGATGTGTACAGACCCCTCTTTCAGAACCGGTGCCTATATCATAAAGGAGTATGTACTAGTATTTGAACCCAAAAGGCTGCTTAATGATTGAGGGCTGGGATTTTCCTTGATTTATTTATTTTTTTCCTCAGCAAATGCATTTCTTGTCTCCTCGCTCTTGCTTCTAATTAACCGAGTAGGCGTTTTATCCCATAATTAGTATCTTCATTTCCTGTCTAAAGCCTCATTATCAACGCGGCAAATTCACCCACAGTAATAGCTTCTAGTACTTAATGATGCCATTATTCTTAATGATACTGTTTTTAGCTACAAAAGAAATAATTACTGTTCACTCTTACTGGAATTGCACGGGGAGAAAAACTGTTTAGATTTCTCCTGTCATTTTGTTTTCAGGACGTACTCAGCCATCGCGTTTCTGCAGTATGGCTTAAGTTGAAAACTCTTGCAGCAGTAAGATTAGTAGCTGGACCCAGGGTCATTGCTATGTTCTCTCAGAAAATGTGAAAGTAGAATTATCGCATTAAAGTTTATATTATATCATCGTGTTCTTTAGTGACGTCTCCAGTCAGTACTCAGTAGCTATTCAATTTCATCTGTGTAGTCATGAGCATCCCTTATATCGATAAGAGGGATCAAACTATTTGACACAGCACCTGGACAGGCAAACGAGCTGAACCTCACATAAATATAAACAGAAAAATTTAGAAAAGAAAAGAAAAACACAGAGTGTCTAGCACAAGTGTCTAACGTCTAGCTACGAGATACCAGAAACACAACATGCAATTAAAGTTAAACATTTTTGCGAACAAGGTGACAAGGGACGGGTTAAGCTATCAACACAAAAAGCTGGGTCGCCAGTCTTGGCCACGCCTCCCCTTCCTGCCATCTTTTTTTTTCCTCATGACATTTTCAGAGCAGCTCCTTTCCCTTCTTTCACAGATCCTCCGGTGGATTGGCGTCTCAGAGGTGTAATTTACTCGGGGTCGGCCTATTATAAACACAGTCTGTCTATTTACGGTGAACTTTACTTTGCGACATGCTGGAAATGTAACGTGGGTCATTCTGCCACATTTCCTGCTAAGATCGTAAGACGCTTGTTCAGAATGAAAAAAGAATTTTAAAAAGCCTTGTAATGAAGAATCGCTTCGGGAGGATTTCCACAACACCCTAAGAGCGGTAATTGTATGCGGGGAATGTTATGACATACTGTAAGTAGGTCATTAGGCCTGACAATGGCCTCATTCACAGAATGCCCTCGTTGTTAGCTTGATATATCAATTATGCTACCCTGCAGCTGCGGTGTGTTCGCTTTTCTGTTACACTCCCAAAGAAAGTTTGCATAATCCGAACTTCCTTGTCCTCTCCCATAAGGACATGTAATACCTTCCTTCCTTGACTTTGACCATGGAGGTATGAACAATCGCACGTTGCAAACTGTATGTGTTTGTGATGTTATGTAACTTTTACAATGTAAGAAAATGCAAGATTGCCTTGGATTAGAAGTGTCCAATAACAAATGACAGGGACTGCATAACGACATATATTAGCATGTTGGAACATTTGGCAGTATTAATATGACATGTAACAAGCTGGTGTCAGGTTATATAGTACTAGTCAGAGAATGCAGAGAATAGTACAAATAAACCTTTTTATGGGTATGTGTGTCCAAACTTTTGACTGGTACTGTATGTAATATAACTTTTTTTTTACAGTGGTCATGCTATTTTCTAATTTTTATGTTATGCTTTATATTACACAAATTATATATCAGAAGACTCAGATAGCTTTACAAAAACGTGATGATGTGTAAATTTCAGTATCCAATGTTTGGGTGATTGGTAGCCATGATTTTAAAACTGAGCATCCGTGTCTCTTGGTTCTGACTCTAAATAGCTATATTTATACTTATCAATAATATTTCCTTAAAGCCTTTCTCTATTTGATTGTCTTGATTTAATATGTGTAGTGGTATCGTATCTCTGGTTCTTGTTTGGATGTTAAAGTAGGCATTACCTAGTCAAGACTGGGGTGAATGAAAACAAGCATAGTGAAAGGAATATGGACGCATAATATAATTTGACCAAGTTTCTCCAAAAAAAATAAAATAAAAAACAAAATTGTGTGAAACAGGTTGGGAAATGATTCCCGCTGCATGTCGATGAGGCCTAAGTCGGGCCGCCGCAGATATTTCCTTTAACATTACGCTCATCACTTTGACAGTAAATGGATGTCTGTTGAAGAAGAGAATGCTATTCACCACAGGTGTGATCATGGGTACTCAAGCGCTATACTTCCTGCGCTTTTATTTGTGAAGAGCTTGTTGTGCGAAGGAGCACAATGATGGTGTTTTCGACATCCCTGCCCATCATCTTGTCTGACCATGAATACAGGGAAGTGTCTTCATTTGCATTGACCCTTATAATTAGCTGCCAGTGTTTTTATTTTTTTGGCCCGAGTATCATGGGTGGTGGTCAGGGAGTCCATGTTGGAATGTGCAAATAAACAGCCAGAAACATTGGGGTCTTCAAGGACTATCTCAGTACCTTTCACGCACTGAACGAAGATTCGGTCGCTTTCTGGGGATAATATCCCGTTTTCTTTTTAGCACATACTGTATAATGGTTATTATCGAAATGCTTGCGATCAAATTAGAATAATATTTAATTGCATAAATCCATTAATATAAGAGGTGTAGCACATCTACAACAAACTGATTTGTAGATGACCCATTTAGGTCATGTCTTTCCTTTCAGCGATACACGGGGCGTTTTTTTCTAAAATAAAAATTGTGATAAGATACTCAGACCCCGACAGTTCATGAATTGTTGATGGCGGCGGCGAAGCGCGGTGCGTTTGGACCCGCCCACATCACTGCATGGTGACACAAACGGAGCAGCCATCTCTGTCCTTGGCTTTCGCTGTGACCTGAGACCCCTTTGCTCTGCACAAAGGCCCCTGGATGGGTGTGTTTCTGTTTTTTTTTCCACTCTCTACATGGTTCCTTGACCACGTTTTTCTGTTGACCAGCATTGTTTCCCGAATCAAAAAATAACAAGTAAACGAATACATTTTATAGATATAAAAAAGGAATCAGTTTGCACCATGAGGAAGGTGTAGCCATAATTTTCTTGCCAATAAAAAGAAAATACCTAGTTTAATGGTACAGAATTTACCATTAGATGCCAGAAATACCGCAAACAGCATAAAGCGTACGCATGAAAGCCAGACACTAAATTTGTAGGCATAAAAAAAATTAATTGCCACACTTTTGGCACTAAACAGACTCCTTAACAAAACATGGTAGTACCGGGAGGGAGTTAGAGTCCCCCCCCACAACCCCCCGAACCCCCCCTTCTTACACGACACAGCTCCATTCGCTTCTCTGGCATCAGAGCTACAGGAAGTGGAGACAAGTCCCCGGTGTGGGCTGGCGGCCTGCTCAACAGTCCGCAGCTAACGCGCTGAGAAGCCCCCCGGTGCGCTGATGCGGAGCGGTACTGGGAGCGGGCAAGCGCTGCTGGAGCACCTGAGCCCCCCCTCCGCAAGCACACACACACACACACACACACACACACTCCCTCTTCCCTTTCTGAACACCCAGTGGACTGACTGAGGTCTGTGTCCTTTATGGGGGAAGAGCCTGCCTGACCAAATAAAAAAAAAAAAACTGTAAAAAAAACCCAACTTGCAGGGCCAATTAAGTCACATTCATATTCTGTACATTGTACATTGTCTAATAAAAGGTAGAATGTTAATATATAATGGCAATATACAAAGTGCGGTACAATTCATCCATCATCCATAGTGGCTCCTCCAGTGCAGGGCAGGGGTTAGCCTGGGGCCTGTCCTAGGAACCACAGGAAGGGACACTGTGGATGTTACGCCTGTCTGCTGTCTCTCTGAAGTAACTTAAGGTTATAATGTCATTATCCCATAGACTTCTAATTGTTAGTTAATCTTATTAGGCATTATGATGCCTGTGTGTCCTGCTTCAGGATGGCTGGCCCGTTTTAACAATGCTGATCCAGTCCTTAAAATATGGCTATTAGAGATGAATTAGGCCATTCTGAAAGGCCTCATCCTGGGCTCCCTTTCAAATCGACCTTTTTCCTTTAATAAACGGGTAAATGTGTGAGTTGGCAGTCGTTAAGAGGGTAGTTAGGCCCACCAAGGTGCTGTTTAACAACATCTGCTATCGCTGTGCGAGGAACATAATCTGCGCGGATAACTGCAAATGAGTAGCGTAGGGCAGCCCGGGGATCGATGTGCGGATCAGCCGAGCGCCACGCCGGTCCAATTCGTTAGCAGGATTCGGCAGGCTGGGCGGTGCAACTGGCTAATGAATCGCCTGAAACGCAGCCACCGATGAAACAGCATATGTTTATAAATGAAGCAGTAGCTCGTGTCTGAGGTTAGGAGGAGCCACAGTGATGCTTCTCTGGATTTCAGTGGGCCAATAGGGAAGAGGGGGCGGAGACAGAGACCGGGCCTGTTTGACTGTGGCGCACAAGGCCCTGGTGTTTGCCACTCATGGAGCACTGTGTGACAGTGTATGGAACACTGTGTGACAGTGTATGGAATATGGAGCACTGCGTGACAGTGTATGGAGTATGGAGCACTGCGTGACAGTGTATGGGGCACTGTGTGACAGTGTATGGGGCGCTGTGTGACAGTGTATGGGGCGCTGTGTGACAGTGTATGGGGCACTGTGTGACAGTGTATGGAGTATGGAGCACTGTGTGACAGTGTATGGGGCACTGTGTGACAGTGTATAGAGCACTGTGTGACAGTGTATGGGGCACTGTGTGACAGTGTATGGAGTATGGAGCACTGTGTGACAGTGTATGGGGCACTGTGTGACAGTGTATGGGGCACTGTGTGACAGGTGGCCAGGACTGAATGTCACACCTGAGTTGTCTGCTGAGCTGGGGCCCCCAGCAGTGGCTCTGTTGTCCAGCTGGCTCGGGTTTCTCACTCGCTCAACCTGCCATTGGGCCTGAAAGGCGGCCCGGCGAGCGGCGGGCGGCTCAGGTGGGATCCCAGCGGGACTTGCTGTCGCTATGTGTGACCTGTCGGGTTGGCTGTTGCTTTCTGCATGCTTCTCAGAGTCAGATGCCCCATGATGCCCTGGGGGAGTGGGGGGGGGGGGGACAGATCTAAGCAGATGTCCAAACATTTACGTTCGGTGGGATTTCCTGCTATCACCCTCGAGTTCAGAGAAAGCAAGCATTCAGTCCTGGGTTGACGTTAACCTGGGGTGATGCTGCTACTGTTTTCTGTCACCCCCCCCCAGAAAGGGAATAATGGTGCAGACCAAGTGTGCATCCCAGCAACCATGAGGACAACGTGATCTGATTCGGGGATGTGATGGTGACCCATTTGGCTATGAAACAGATGCTAATCATGTTTGGTCAGTTCCCTCTAGTGGTACCCTGTAGGTCATGATCCCTGCCCACTATTTCAGAATGGGTGTGGGGGGGGGGTCCCTTTAATGTAGCGGAGTCATTATGTTCTTATTGTTGAATAGGGGATCCTGTCCCTGCCCACAACCTGTGGGGGCACTCCTGGGATGACCCAGCCCTGGGCACTGTAGCAGATGGCTAATTGGGCAAGAGAGAATCCTGCTGGGCTGATTCTGAGGGTTAAAGGAGATTTGTGGGGAATTACTGGTCTGAAACAAAAGAGACCCTCTCCCATCCCCTGGGCCACACGGGCCTCCTTCCCTAGACCGACGGATAATGGACCCGGATGGTGGGTAGGAAAACACAACTGCATCAGCTGAAACAGATCAGGCGTCGCTTAAAAGAGGCTTTTAGGGAAAGGCCCCCGTGGGCCACGCGTTTGTAATCATTCCAGAAGAGCGCCTTCCGGTGCCTCTTTGCTTTGATGGCTCTGTGACTGGGTACTGTGCCCGTTCTCCTCGGCTTGTCTCGTCCCGTAACGGTGTACAGGAGCGGTGCTGTTGGGTCATGGGCCGGGGGCTGGCTGACACCTGATGCGCCTCAGCCATTCGGGCGGGTGAAGAGAAAACACCAGCTTTTCCATCCTTCACGTTTTAAATTAAGATTTAAGATAGTAATGTAATTCACCTCATCAGTTTTTAAATTGATTTCTTTAGAAAGTATAGGTATATATTTACATAGATGCATAGATAGATAGATAGATAGATTATATAAAAGGATGGATGACGGATGGATGATGGATAGATGGATGGGTGGCTATAATATGTTTTTATGCACAGAATCTGTTCCCGGCATTCATCGTGCAATATAGCAAATAACCGACCTGCACATTTGCCTCGTCTTCAAAGGGCCCCACTGCGCAGCTGTTGTGCCGTCCTCAGGGGAATACCGTGCTGAGGTTGGGCACGCTGTGCGCGCTGCACTGGAAGCCCTGTTAGCCCTTAGCGATGGCGGCTAGCAGTCCGGGAGCGGGGCTGCTTCTCTGAATCTGAGCGGGACAGGGAAGCGGAGGCGTGCTGAGGAAGGACGCAGGTATCCGCGTGCATGGGTCCGCAAGGACACTCGCGGGCACCTGCGGCCGCGCCGTTAGAGTCTGCTTCGTGCTGGTGGGGGTCTGATGTCCATGCAGGCTGCCGCTTTCCTGCTGTAGTACCTTTGAGAAAGGAGGTTAAACTGAATTCTGAATCATTTGTTACTTACCAGTAACACTTTACTAGAAGAGGCACAAATACTTAGTAACTCAGTTACTACTGAAGCACAAATCATGAACAAATACCGTCACTATTTAAGCTAAAAGATGTCAGGATTTATTAATGATGAACAAACACGGGATCAGTTTGTAACTAACACTTGATTTCAATCCATCCATCCATCCATCCATCCATCCATTTCCGCTTGTCCTATTCAGGGTCGTGGGGGGTCCGGAGCCTATTCCAGAGGCTATGCGTGCCAGGCAGGGAACAGCCCAGGATGGGGCACCAACCCATTACAGGGAGAACTTAGTTTGGGCTTAATTAATACACAGATAATAGCATAATACTATATCATTTGTGCCCCCTCAAGTAAAGTGTTACTATCTTACTTGCTTTGAATGTTGAGTTTTCCAAAAAGTTTTCAGCCCCCATTCTCTAGTGTGGCGCACATGTGGCATCATGGCGTCGATGTGGGGTACACATTGCTTTGCCATGATCTTCTGCTGTGGTTTTCATAGAGCATTGTGATGCTGTCGGCTTCCTGTTGCTGATTTGGTGTGGTCCTGTGTTGTTGTGTTGTTCTGGAGTTTGTGGTGTTGATTTGGGTTGATTCACATTGCATAATCTGGATTAAAACAAGTCAGTATGATTGTTGATATCGATGAATATGGTGTTTATATGGTGTCAAGTTGATTTGATACGGCGCTGAGATCCCGATGGCATTATGATGTTGTGAACTTGAGCGGTGGGCTTGATCGAGCACAGTAGCTATGGCCTATTCACAGCCTTGTCTGAGCATCACGCCTTTTACTCAGGAGGTCAAGTCTGCCGGCACGCTTAGTTAAAAGTCCAATTAGCCACTTGAACTGCTAATGGGCTGGGTGGCTGTACTGCCACATGGGAGCGGATTTGTGAGGGGTGGCTCAATAAGAGCCTCTGTTGGGGGCTGGGGGCACAAACCGGGGTTACGCTGCTCCGGCACTGTGGTATAGCAGGGTGCCGATGACCAGAGAAGCAGATTCCTGATCACCATCTCAATACAGGTAGGTGGGGACAGGCAAAATTTTAATGACATTAAATGGTCATATGATTGAGAGTGTCTATAGGCTCAAACAAGGCAGTTAGGAACGTGTGAGAGAGTGTCCAGTTAATGGTCTGAGTCCCATTCCTCCCCCGGTAAACACAGCTGATGATGTTGCCCTTTCATTAGTGAATACAGACCTTTGGATGCAATTAGTTAGGCTAGCTAATTAGCCTTTCGCTGTAACGAAAGCTCCAGATGGAGGCTCCGGTGCCGGCACGTACTCCTGGACGCCACGTTTCCATAAATAAAAGTGCAGCCTGCAAAGAAAAAAGTGGATTTAGATGGCGAGCTGAATTTTTATAAGCCACAAATATTCCTGGTAGTCTTAAGGTGAGCATTTTCATTGCCTGAAGGTGCTGTCATTCCGAGTTTCCGGGCCCTGCAGTCGAATGTCTGTGGACAGCCGTCTTTCGAAAGTCAGCAAGGTGACATGGGAGGGAACTGGAAAGCCTTCCTGAATAATTTATTGGACGACCTCACTCAGGTCTCCCACATGCCGTCGGGGCCGGGGGGGATTTCGCTGAATCGGACAGCGGCGTGCGGCAGGTTTAGAACCCCTGTTTCTGGCGCCCGTTTCGCCGCAGCCAGCAGAATGACGGCGCGGGACGGCCAAGCCTGGTGATTCAGACCAGTGATTTTCTCGCAACGGGGGCCATCTTGGACGGCTGGCTGCGCGATGGCCTTACTCAGCACCGGCTCTGTCTCCCTTTCATTTTCCTCGGGTCACAGGGCCCATAAATTTGCCACGGCGCACGGCGGCATGTGGGGACGGGTGCCCATTGGGCGGGAGCGAGCTTCGGCCCACCCTCGGACCGCCAAGGAGCCATGCAGCAGTCTGCTGCGTTCAGCACCCTTGCCGCAGGCTTGGCATGGCGTCAGCGCGTGCGAATAAGGCCAATATGAGTGGAAACCTGCCCAGGGGGAGACGGGGGGAGTATCCAGGGGGCCAGGCGCCATCACCACCGCCTTTCTTCAGTTTGGGGCTTAACTCCACCAGAAGTTTGCTCAGAAATATCCCTGCATTTGAAGCCACCTTTTTCCTTTTGTTCTTTTTGTTTTTTAACCCGGGTACAATAGCTGTTTGCCTTGCCAGCCATAATTAACATTTTAAGTCACTAGCGCTGGGCCTTTTTAACCCCCGAGGACAGCCCTCTACCCAGAGTCCTCCACTGGAAACCGAAACCATGCCTTTTGCGTTTATGGGGTACGTGTGAACGCCAGGAATGCGGGTATTCCACACTCAGTGAAGGAGGAATGTAATAAAATGACGACAGTGAGGTGGCTGGTATTTCCCTCTCTGCATGCCCGTCTCAGTGGGGGGGCGGGGGGGGCGATGGGTTGGGTCAGGAGCCATTGATGTGACAAAGGAATTGAGCTCTCTCGCCGAGGACAGGACCATAGACAAAGGGCCATCATTAGGATCAAAAGTCACACCGTCATTAGCCATCAGAGACGCCATCAAGCCTGGCCGCTCCCTCTGCCAGCCCCTCTCGTTAACAGAATTCTCTTTCATTAATCACACGCCGCTCCCTTTACATAAAGGCGTTTCATTCGTCCGTTGTCATCTTTCTCTCGGACAGCCGCCTCTGATCATGTCTTACATCTTTTATCTGAGCTTTACTGTGCCTTAACTTTATTGTCTGCAAACTTCACTGGCAGGGCCGCCTCTGAGGCCTGTGGGATGCTGTGAAGCTCGGGATGTATTTGAGGTTGGCCTTAATAACGCGCCTGGCTCCATGTCCGGAAGCTAGAGTTATTTGGTCTGGGACCGGGACAGGGGCAGGCTCACCCTCGTTCTGGTCCCTGTACCCTTGCATGGGTCTGGAGAAATCATCTCTAGGTCTTGCAGCAACTGGCAAAAAGAGGCAGGTGCCCAAGAAAGAGAGGATGTCTGAATGACTGCTGGTACTCCAGGTGTGAGAGGGGTCCTCTCAGCGTGTGTGAAGCCAGGGATGGCCTCCTGTCTCTGCTGCTCCTAGCTGCAAAACCCAGAAAAGGCTGCTCCTGAAACTTTGAGAAAAGATGCATGATTGCAACATTCTGACATTTAATGTGGGCACAACCATGCTAGTTAGAACACCTTCATGTCTCTGAAGCTTGTCGGAAGTGTCCAGTTGCAAAGTTAGCTGAGTGAGGATAAAGCGCGGTTGGGCCGTGTGGCTCAGCCCTTGGCAGGGGGGGGGGGGGGTGTTGGGATCCCCCCGGTGAGTTAGCGCAGCTGGTGGATTAATGGGCGCACTGGGAGTACTGGCAACGAGGCCATGCTGCGTCGCTGCCAGCCTAAACAAACCGCGTGATAAACGTTTCAATCAAGACAAGGGGGGGGGGGGGTGCTCTTTCACCATTTTTTAAAATTCCCATAATATCTGGGCTCGGCTCAGTATGGAGAGCGGATTGCACCAGCGACCCATTGGGTCCGCGGCTTGGTGACTCAGCCACTGGCGTAAATCGAGACGGATGCACGAGTGGGGGGGGGGCAAAGCGGGGTGCCCCCACGGCAAGCGGGCCACGCAGGAATGATGGGAAGCAGGCAAGGAAACCCATCCATGTTTCCAGTGGCTAAATAACACCAGAGGGAGGGGAGGGCTGTGCCCCCTGGGGCCACTCAAAGGGTAGGTTTGCGCATGATATATCAAGGCCTATAGGGGGTCTGCATTATACGACGCCCTGCATTACATGACGCCCTACATTATATGGAGTACATGAGACCAAAAGGAACATAAAAAGAGCAGCAAGTCTGCGGGCGAGTGAGCAGCTCAGACGGGGCCAGCACCGACATCCATCGCCGGCATTTAATCCTTCGCGGTGCTAAATGTTCAACGTGCGGCGTCAGGGCGATCGATCGCCGACGCAGCGCCAGGAGAGTCAGAGGGCGCCTGATTAACGAGCGCTAATTACAAATCCCCGTTAGCGGCCCAGCTGACGGAGCAGGACCGCCGGGCAAATTACAGACTGTGCGCCAACCAAAGAGAAGGCTGCTCTTTAATCTGAATAAGTAACTGGGACTACAATTAAAAATTAAACTTTAAAAATTAAGGGGGGGGGGCTAGAATGTGGGTAGTGGGTGGGTTGCAGTGAGATAGAACAGGAGGGCACCGACTGGCACAGGATCTGCAGTTAGAATACTGTAGTAACTACCTTGTAGTACTTCTGGTTCCCACGCATGAGGTCTGAGGTTTATTAGTAGGGGGTGGGGGGCAGGAGAGCTGGAAAACTGCTTTCTCTGCTCAGGAATATGCCGGGTGTCATATTTAGAAGCGGTGGTCAGGCGTTCCTCGCTGGATCCTATTTCCTTATGGACTGTGTAAGTTACCAGAAGCCCGGTAAAATGCGGCGTCTCATTCACCCGCCCGGCTTCGCCTCTGCTGCAAGGACATCGCCGAGGCCCCCCCCAGGCCCAGGGGGACACAGTCGGCCCAATTGTGAAACTGGGCCGGCCGGCCAGGTCGGGTGGACCGTGAGGGTACCTCGACCTTGGGCACCTTTGCGGCGTTCCAGAATGTTCCGTCGCGGGGAGAGGCAGATATGCCTTCATCATGCACCTTGTGAAACTCCCCCTCCCCCAAAAAAATCCCCCCCTATTAATTTGCAATGAGCTTTGAGCTTAGATTGCTAGCATCTTTCCCCCACCTCAGAACTGAGTTGTATGACGCATGTCGACTCCTGTCCGAGCTGGGGCGCACTCTCCCGGCTGGGACGCCTCTCTTGCACCGACACTCCAGTGCGGCCTCGGTCGCTCTCCGACTAGCTGCATGAGAGGAAGTGGGCCGCACGCCTGCGACCGCAATGGACTCAGCAGACCCTTCGGAGGTTCACGCTGCAGATCCAGCTGCTCGCAAGACGCACACGAGCGAGCGTTTCACACCGGATCCCATCGCAGCCCCAGACCAGCTGACCTAATATGGCCTGGTTCGAAAAAAAAATAAATATTAATTTTTTATTTTAGTAGTTTATTGGACTCACTCATCTGAGGAGATTGAAACAGCACGCGTAAACCGTTCAATTTGTATGCAAGATTCATTTATATACAGCCGTGTTTTTTTTTCGCTAAGCCTTTGCACGAATTTTATTATGCTATTTAATGTAAAAAGAGTTTTCCGGCAGGGGGTTTTGGGATGTAAATTGATGGCCATCTGGGCCCCTTACCTATTACGCTGAGGTCAGCATAAATAAAATTCATCGTCAAAAATAGTCTCACCTCAATGCAGAAACTCGTTTGGGCTGAAATGTGTAAGATGTGCTTGTTTATGCAAAGAAAGCTTCCCACCATTCAGGAATGTCCCCCATCTTCTGCTAATAAGCCCGGGACCCGAGCGCCGTCGCGGCCTTACTGGAAACAGAACCTCTGGTTGCGGAACTGGGCTCCAGCCGTAACCAGATCTTCCAGGGTAGGAGAAGCGTGAGGCTTGTTTCCTGGTGGAGAAAAAGGAGAGGGAGTGATGCTCCCAGCGCGGGCATTCCTAACGGAACTGGGCGGTGGGAGGTCCCGTCTCCTCCGAGATCTTATTAAAACACATTCCGCCAGGAATTCTTATACAGTGTTCCTCCTCTCTGTTTCTTTAAGCAATTGCACGGCCATTCAATACCCCCTGCCCCATTTTTTCCATTCTCTCGGCCACCGAGTGCAGCATTATTTCATTCGCAGATTATGGGTGCTATATTCTGGTTGCTGGTGTGGTTTTCGTATGGGCTACGCTTTGGCTCTGAGACGTGCTCCATTGACCTATAGATGGCACAAATGAGGCTTCGTAGCACCACAGTGGGTGGGATTACCAGTGTGTGGTTTAAACCATCCTGTCATCCATCTTCCAACCACTTATTCAGCACTGGGTCACATGAGGGCCTGGAGCCAATCCCGGGCAGCATAGGGCAAAAGGCAGGGGGCACCTCAGGTGGAACGCCAGTTGGTTTTAACCAATGGGAGTCAGTGAGCTAACCAATGAAGCATGGGATAGCTATTAATTGATAGAACATCCAACCAGCCCTTGTTTGCTGGTTAGTGGTTGACGGGAACGTTTAAGCAATTGCCGTTTAAAGCTCTTTTCTGAACTTTTTAGAGGTGGACATCAACCCAAGCATCACAGATTAAGTGCCTTACTGATGGGCACCACATCTGATAATCTGTAATAACCCTCTAAACACTAGCAAAGCTGAAACATTAGCACACATCAGCTAGTGTGACCTAATCTGTGTTCCTCACTCATCAGCATGCCAGGGGCGGGGACGGCTCACAGCGCAGAGCACAGATTGCCCGAGATGTCAGAGAGCCGGTGACATTTTGGACATAATTTACAGCTCAATTTGCAGAAGCCTATTAATTTACGTCAGATTAATGAGTTTTCCTGTAAGCCCGGGCTTTAACCGCTCAGGCCACAGCCAGGACTGAAAAAGGCCTCACTTTTGTAAAGGGAAAATAACTCAACTAAGCAATATATTAACATGAACAGCAGATGTGCTGGCTATATTTAGCACACCTCATTGTAGGTCGGTCTTTACACAAATTGGGCTTACTTCAGCTTATTCCTTTGGTTTGTTTCTTGCTTGATCTGAAAGTACATTTATGCCTTTTGTTACCAATGTATTTGATGTTTTCTAGCACGAAAGCTTCCCAGCCTGAGAACAAAGAGGTGCGTAGAGCATAGCCTCTAGGGGGACTGCCTTTTCAGGTGGCCTCCCTGCGCTTTCTCTCAAAACTCTCATACCGATCGCCATTACCACCTCGTGTACATAAAATAATCATTTTAGCATAAATAGTCAAGTCAAAATACTGAACCACTGCATAGCTCTCCTCTGCACCGATTCTTGTCACCCATGGAGGCAGCCTATATGCTCTCCTCACCACAGATACCTCGGTGCCCTGGTGTCGATCTGTGACGCTCATCTCATCGGCACAATCTGCGACTTTGCCGGAGGGGATTTTCACTTTACCCACCTTTGCCGCTCGTCCAGGATGTGAAGAGGCTGGAAGGATGTTAGGCTTTGTCTGTGAACATGCTGTCAAAGTTTGGGCCCCCTATGCCCATGAAAACATCCACGATGAACATTATGACCCGGCAAATAAAAAAAGTGAAATGCATCATGAGTGGAAACTCAGAGGGAGACACATTTCCAGAGGCAGCTGTGAAGATGCAGGACAGGTTTTCCGGATTAAATGACGGCACTGTCACTATAAATCTCACTGGTGCCCCATTTCAATTTAAAAGTCCTAAATTTTCCATGTCGCGGACTGTCTGGTAGCAGATGCCATCCTCATGGTCCGCAAATCGATTCTTTACGGCCGAACGTGTTAGGATGTGCGGCTCGAAAGATTTAAGATTGCGCTGCTTGTGATTCATTTCACTGGGCCCTGCTTTAGCTTAGCTTTTCTGAACATTGCATGACTGCTGAATTGTGGGTGCAGCCCGGCCAGTCTGTTAGGTGCGGGGGAGATGACAGATTTTGGTCTGCAGGCAGATTCAACTGCACATTTTGGCTTATTTAGGGTCCACGGGTTTACAGGGTGTGTGAACTGCGGCTGTTTTCCTATTTTTGTGGTGTACTTTTTTTTCTTTAATGGCAAGAGAACCTGGCTGATATGGCAGTTGAAACACGGAATTATGGTTTTCCCTCAAAGCCAATTACCCAGAAATGTGCACTATGCGAACTCTAAGTGAATGCTGCTAAAAATAGGCAGACGTGAGCAGTGGTGGAGCGGGAGGGAGCCAGCGCTGGCTGCATCAGCCACCCGCCACTACGCGTGATCTCCCGCGGATCGTCCCGCAGATTTTCCCGCGTGATCTCCCCGCGGATCTCCCCGTGTGATCTCTCGCGTGATCGCCTTCGGATCTCCCCGTGTGATCTCGCGCGGATCTTCCCGCAGATCTTCCCGCGTGATCTCCGGCGGATCTTCCCGCGCGCCGTGTCACGCGCCCCATTGCGGGAATGCTAACCGTGCCGTTTCCCTGTGACCGCGGCCTGGCTCGCGGAGGCCCCCGGCCGGGAAGGGGGCGGAATGTTTGCACGGCGTCTGTGCACGCGTGCCTTCACTTTCCCGGGTCATTAGTGCCGGAGCACGGGTATGTTTACCCTCTGAAAGCAACACCCATAAACGTGTTAGCTGCTAATCGTTTAGCATTCCAGCTACATTGTTTTTTTTTGTGTGTTTTTAACACAGCCAGGGTATTTGCCTGCAGCATACAGGCTGTAGGGTGGCAGATGTCTGCATGCTATCCCTTCTGAGACATCCTCTTGGTTTTTATGTAGAGAAAGCATTTTTAAGGTCACATGACCCATGAGTGTTCTGTACCACTATACCACTTCATCCCCCCACTCCCCCCCCCCCCCCCCCCCCCCGGGGCTCTTCTCCCCTTCCGCTTCCCCCCCCCGCCACCGTATTTGCAGCATCTCTTTTG
>JAODKM010000025.1:8047803-8069916 GCA_026780845.1 Petrocephalus sullivani
CCATCATCCCCTCAGCGCTGTGAGCTGAGGTTGACTTTGAGGCACAGTCCTTGGTTCCAGCGCCATTAAAACACTTCTTCTTCTGTTGCTTGAACCCGAAGGTGCCTGAGGCACACAACGCCTTTCAAGAGCCATCACTGAGCATGCAGGATCCATTTGTGTCCTTTGAGGCTCTGTGTTTTGGCATGGTGGAAGCAGTGTAACAGCTTGCCGGAATAAGGTGACATTTTTTCCGTATGCAAAGTAACGGGCGGAATTCTTGCGGGAACTGGGCTGTGCATGGGGAGGCGGGGGGGTGGCTTCTCAAAGCTATGCACCTTTTGACTTTGCTTGGAGTGAAACAGATGCTAACAGCCGTAGTTATAATGGAGGATGGCGAGGCAGAATGAAACAGGAGAAGGATTCCCAACTAAGGGCTTTGTCAGAGTTTTTGAAATGACGTCCATTCTGCGTAAGAAGAGGTTGTCGCAGATGGTTGTGTTTAATTGCCGCGATTACGGGCAGGTTAATGAGTCATTTTTTTGGAGGCTCGTGTTAGAGATATTGTGACATAGGTGGCGGAAGCACATTCTTTGAGGCCAATAAAGAGAGGAGCAGTCTTGCTTCTGAAAACAACAGCTAAATACTTAGGGCCTTAAATCTACTTTTCTAGACAGACTTGGTGTAAGAACTGTTCTTTTAATTGACTGAACTGAATTCAACCAACAATTTATTTTTTGGGTGTGATGAGACAAAAGACCAGTACCAAGTACTGAAAAACCACTACCAGCCTTGCTATAAATACAGCTCTTGTTTACAAATAAACACGTGTCGATCAAATTACATTTTCTTCTGATTTTAATTTTAAACAAAAAATATGCCGTAACAGGGATCCTTGCAAGCTAATGTATTCTCAACATCATGGTGACTACTGGACGGTGGGAGTGGGGGGTGTTAGGAGCTCATCTGTGGGGATAGAAACAACGAACCATTTTTAACTTACAGTGTAAAATGAATCGACTTAAAGTGAAAAACGTAATGCGTCATAGCGGGATTCCAACTCTGGCTTTTCAGGCCTCTGGAGCCTCGTATTCTTTTTAGCTCCCGAATTCTGCAGTTGGAGTTTTTGTTAAGCGCAGATTAACCCTGACCCTCCATTGAGCTATTTCGGTAGTATTGTCTGCCGAGATTGAAATGTCACCGAAGACTAGATCCCTGTGGTCAAACCTGTCCCCGGAAAGTGTGTCCGGGCTCTGTAGGCCTGTTGAGACTGTACAGAGAAAGCATACCTCACCTGAGTACGCCAGGGGAATTATGGGTAAAGAGATGTGCTGTGCCCCTGGAACATCAGGAATGCAGCATCGTACTACTGGAGTTTACCCAGTAACTTCAAACCTCATGGCTTGTGGGAAGCAATAATTTCCATTAACCAGTGCTTCCCAATCTGGTCCTCAGAGATTCACAGACAGTCTACGCTTATTGCATCCTCCCAGCTCCCTACCTGGAGCTGGGAGGCAGCAAAAATGTGGACTGTCTGGCAGCATGCTCAGACTGGCTGTGGGTCCCCAAGGACCGAATTACGAAACAATGCTAGAAACTTAGGGGTCTATATATCTACGAACCTAGGGGTCCTGCTTTCCTCAACAGCAGTGTTTCCCAATCCTCGGGGGCCCACAGACAGTCCTCTGTCTCTGCCAGACAGTCCACATTTTTGCACTCTATCTGCTCCTGGGAAGGACCAATATTGTGGACTGTCTGTGGGGCCCTGAGGACCAGATTGGGAAATACTGCTCAACACCTTTCATGTGGATAGAGCTGAACTCTCTGAATCCCATCAGCATTTTGTGCATGTCATCCTGAAAACCCCCCCATGTACACATCGGGGGATGTGAAATGAGCTTGTCCATGGCTCAATATCCATCACAAGAGTGCCTGTTGTGGAGATCACAGTCCGAAAATCGGTGGGACGATGGCCCACTACCCTGCTAAACCTGCTACTGAGGTTACTGGTGATGCAACACTGTCCTTCTGAAAAGGGATGGGAGAGGGATAAGCCGCGCTGTTTAATTGGATTCCTGACTGGGGACTGTCCCGTCTAGGGGAACGGCAGCTTTCAGCATTAATTCCTTGCAGAGATTCAAGCCATGCCTCGTGTTTCAATGTGTGCCTGTGTATTGTGCTCTGCTGTATGCTTCTTTCATGTGACTTTTACACATATAAAATGGAACAAGGAGAGCCCAGGACCCAAACCCAGCACACCAAATACCTGTTTCCCTGTCTTTCTAGACACACTCACTCAAAACGCTTGTAGAATAAGAAGCCATACATAAATGAAAGAAAAAATACTATTAAAAGCATTTAATGTGTCTGTGTGATATGGCTTGGCCTGGGATTTAAAATCGACCCCGGACTTTGGGGTCCCCCGTGACCTCATCATGACTTTTGATAGACCAGGCGGCCAAAATAATTGCCTGGTATGCCATGTGGCTAGTCCAGTCCTGAGTATTACAGTAGTTGTTCTAATCTAGTGTGACTGGGAATTTAAGTCGGTGTCTCCTGGTGGCTCAGTGACCAATATTCCAACCATAGCTATTAAAAGAGAAAGCATCACATTTGCAGGTCCGACTTCCAGTTATTCACACTTACAGCATTCCACTATTTACACCTATTTCAGCACTTACATCACTTAACATCCACACTTATGTCACTAGGAAGGTCCAACAAACGTGACCTGGATTTGTGCACATCCCAGCATTCCCTAAGAGAAAGTGGAACTTTAGGTATTCAGTAAAATTGTTTAAATCCCAGAGACCCATAAGCGGTTATGCAAGATGGGTGGATGGAATAATGTGGTTTATCATTCATACTCAGATGCATTTTTTGTTTCATTTTTGTTCCATTATATATTATGACATGGGCCATGGGTAACAGTCTGACAAATATAAATAATCAGTACAACTTTCCCATTGAGTCCAATGTAATCTTAGATACTAATTTAAATTAGCAGCTTGATTCATTGATATACTTCTTGGTCTTTTCTCTAAAATCCATCATCATCACCAAACACCGCACACCATTCGACTCGAAAACAACGTGATTTCTTCCGGCATCCTGTGTGGGGTCATACGGTACCCCCTGAGACCCTGACCTGTAGAAGTGGTTTGAAGATGGATAGATAAAATGATTGCAATTAGTGACTGTTGGGTAAAACAACATCACACAGCTATCCTATCAATAAGCCATATAGCTTTACAATAGCTTTCAGATGCATACTGTATAAAATCCACATAATAACTTATGTAGCTAATAAAATGTATGTTATTGCACTAACATAACAGTAAAGCTAATAGTTCTCCTACTCTAAATAGAACATTTGCATTTTCATTCAAACACTGTGTAAGATATAAGGTAATACATATAATAATGTTTTTTTTTACATTATTAGGGAATAATTTTTACCATGCCATAGTTTTTGTTGTATATTGGACTAGTATCTACCTAGGTGCAATTACCAAACCTTAAAAGCAGGTGAAAAAGTGAGTGAAAGACGCTATCTAAAGCAGTGGTAAATGAAAATACAAAACCGAGACATTTTGCGTTTGAACGCATTCCTCCATTAGTGTGTGGAAATTAAATGGGGACATTAATTAGTGAGCCTTTTCCTGCCTAATTCTTTACTTAACATTTTTCACCCATTATAGATGTCTTTTGATGTCATTAGATAAGGTGCGAGAGGAAGTATTTTAAAGCCACAGTTTTGCAATTTTCAGGCGTTCTGCGTAATGCAACACCCCATGCGACGCACTTAATATTCTGCTCAGCGCGACTTATAAGCGTAATTTGATATGGGCAGCTATGAGGTGCGTCGACGCCCCTGTTCTCCCCGCAAGTTCACAGGGTGCTACAAGATGCGCCGGTGCTCTGGCCGTGGGCAGCGGTTCAAAAAAAATAATGCGTTGCTAGCTAATTAAAAATGCGTCTGAAGGCCCTGATCCCTCGCAGGGAGCCAATGAGCTTGGAATTCCGCACACATGTGCAGATGTGGTCGGAAGAGTCAGAAGTTGTACTTGATGCGAAATTACAAAGGCGGGACTTAAGGGGCCTGCATCTTCAAACGTCTCTAATACCTCGTGAGACATTTTGTGAAAAATAGGGCATATTTTTGTAATTAGCATACTGCTCGACTAAAGCTGAAACTTATTTTTCAGATCTTACCCGGCCTCGCGTTTAAATCAATTGGTAAACCCTGCGAGCTTCCTTTGCTCCTCGCTTCGGTAACATGAAGCCGCTGGAACATGCTGAGACATGGCGGATATCAAATCAAGGACGTTTGGCTTCTTTCTCTTATTTCAGGGAGCCATTCTGATGTCCCGTGCCATGTTACATATCAGATATCATTTGCATTAAATATGTCACTGCGAGCATAGTTTAGGTTCGTATTAAGTATATCTGATATTTTGGACTGAACTGTGCATTTATGTAAAAGTCATAGTGCCACTATCTTATAAGAACATCTGTTACCTTTGCATAAATATGATTAAAAATCTGTATTATTCTGGCATTTTTCTTGAAAATGACATTAACAGTAACTATTATATCTCTTTACCTCAATATTCCATAATATATAACACCTGAAAATTGCCTCTAGCTATCCCAAACTGTCCTGTTCTGAAGCTGGATACACAATATCTGTATCACTTGAAAATTCTGCTATTTTTTACACATTAAATTAAATAATAAATCAACACTATAATAAAAGAGTTACATGCCTTTTTTTCCCCAGGTCAGGTATTATATAAATTCTATTCACATTCAACTCCTATATTTATTAATTACAGACAAGAAAATAACCACTTAGCCAAAGAGAGAAGAGTTTTTTTCCCTCTCAAAATCTTCCCTATCACTTTCTTGTTTCTGCTTGACAGAGTTGACAGTAGCATCTCATTACCATGGAAATATAGGGTTTGAAGTAATTATGCTGTGGAAATGAATAGGAAATATATCTTTGTGATGGCCTCTAACTGACAAGGTAAAACACTCGCCTCAGTTCCTTTTGTGATCGGTAACTAACTGGCTATGAATATCATAATATATGGGTTTGTTTGAATCCTGTTATTTTAGTGTGAAAGATCTATTCTTTCAATATAGTCAATTACACCCCCCCCCTCCCCCCCATTTGTCTCTGTGGAGGCTGGAGATGTAAAGGTGCTGTAGTTAAGTTTGTTTCTGTCTTGCTGCGCCTAATTCTGTGGCTCTGATGAAGGTGACGTGTGGTAATGCACATCCAAACGCTAGCTGATAGCACTAACAAATGACAGAACTATTAAGTATTACTAAGTATTTCAGTGCCTGTTGAAGTTCATTCATCAATTGTGAAAGTGAAAAAAAAATATTCAAAGTAAATATAAAAAGAAAACCAAAGATGTTTAATAATAAATAAATTAATAATATGTATGTGTAAAGTCACTTGGTCCTGGAAATATTTGACTAAATATAATTAACAAATAGCAGGTTTGAAAGTCATTGCACATATAGGATGCATACATTTTGACAAATGGATATAAACACAAGTTCGGCGGATCACGGGGAGCTTTGGACAAACGGGCAGATTTTTCTAGGCATCATCCAATGAAACGATTTCTCTGCATGAAGAATGGAAGTTAAAACTAGAACACGCCTGGCAGCTAAAGCCAACAATTACTGTTCTGTTAAAGACAAACCTGAGTAACTAAGTAGAGCCAACCAAGCGGCATTAGAGGTAATGAATTTTACCCCAAAAACTGGTTTTTAGTAACCCCCCTTTTTTAAGTGGGAGTGACCTCTTTACCCATCTTTTCAAAGCCATCTAATGTATCGAAGATACCTGTCCACTGGTAATACACTTTATCTTTGTCCATTATTGACTGTAATTTAGTATTTCTTGTCTTTGCTAATAGGATACAGTTAGTCACTAATGGTAGTACACACCCTCATAGTCTACCATCAGCAGTAGCCTTTTCTGTGGAAAAAATACATAAAATTGCCTTAAAATACATAGATTAGTGGTAGGATAAAGCACCTTATTACATGTTATTTGTTGCCGAAAATTCCTTGCATGGATGACCCCAATTTGCCTGAGCTGGCTCTTTCCCTGCAGTGCCTTGTGTTATAGGAGTGCATGTGTTTTTTTCACCCTTTCTCGCACTGCATAGCCATACAATTGAACTATCCAGAGAATGTGTTGACGGATTTAATAACGTCCAATTTCAAGACTCTTCACATCCATTAGTGCCAATTACCTTACCTGAGTTTGCATTAGTGTTAATATGACGTTCTTCCAGATGGGGGATAATGAAAATAATACAACGGTTGCGATCTGAAATGTTGGATCAATTTTCGGGATTCTTCGCAAAATAGGAATCAGAATGTTTCATTTGGCACGTCCTGCCGATCATTTAAAAATGCCAGAACAAAGAAGACGTGTTGTTTGTAAGCGGAAGTCAAGACGCTCGGCTAGCGTTATCTAGCTTTCGTAAATAGGTCTTAGCTCTCCTGAAATGATATTATGCTTTGAAGTTTTGCAAGTGTATTTCTCGGTCTGATTAAATCTTTTCAATGATTGTTGAAATTGTTACACAATAAAGCTACTGTTTACAGGGCCAAGACCAATTCAAATTATCACACTTGTCCATAGGAAAAGCACACGTGTTGTTATACTATAGCTGTGTTACGAATGCTAAGTGATGAATACGGGGCAGTAGAACTCATCACATTTTTAGATGGCAAAATGGCTTAAATCATGAGTATACATGTGTGAGGTACTCTCCTAGGCTATGCCTCTGTTACTATTGCACATAATACCCTTTTTTATTTTGGGTACTGAAATTTTGATAGAATGGTCTGTTGGCACAAAGTGGAGAATATTTGTCTCCTAATAGTCTTAGAGTAGAGTTTTTACAATAGAGTTGTAAAAACAAATTGGAGATATAAATCAGGAGACCATTTTTTCTGGCCTTAATCTCAAAAACGCAGTTATATTCCGCTGTTAATTTGAAATCCACAAGTGTTCCGTAAATCACCGAGTTGAGCAGAGGCCTGTGCAGTGTTTCCACCAACACGGTGCTGCAGCTAGGACTTCTTCCCAAACTGGAACTAGTTCCGCACGTTTGTGCTGTAAAAATACTGGCCCTGGCCAGAAAAACGGCTCCAGCGTAGCACCACAGATAAGCCCGTCTCAGAATTGTAACGTCAGAAAAAGTACGGCAGGCTATTGCATCCAAAGCTTCCACATACCCAGAAAATTCAATCTATAACCATTATATCACTGGTGCCGGCAAGGAAACAACTTGCGAGCTTATTAGCAGGATAAAGTTACATCTTTTTTATACTGTGGAAAATGAAATATAGATTTAATGGCCAGATTAAATAATAAATTATAAACCTGCTGCAGTCCAATAAATAAAATAATGGGGTGTTTGAGTGATGACGAGATCAGCGGACAGCAAAGATCAGTCATTAGCAGACTCTTTTATTGAGCGATCCTTATAAGGACAGTGGTAAAAAAGATAAAAATCAAATCCAAAAAACAAAATTCATATGACCCGTTATGTTACTTTCACTTCCGCCTATATAGCATTTCCTTTCCGTACTTTTTTGAAATCGGAGAAAATGCGGGCAGGTTATCAAAAGGCACCCAAAGAGACCCAGCCCAGTACTGGCACCAGCACTGGCTACTTGTTGGTGGAAATGAGGGATTAATGTTGTACATTATTTTTAATTTAGACATGCCACCAAACTGAAAGATGCAGGAATACTACAGAGTACCCATATCCTTCGTTTGCATCATTCAGGGAGTACACATTTTTCTTTCACAAGCATACTATAAAAATTTAGGTATTCAATGTATTGTTTTAATAAACTGTATTTAGTTTTTTTTTGTTGGATTAAAAAATGCTTGGAGGCAGCTTTCTTCCTGACACGAGGCACTCACCAATCATTCATGTGGAAAGAATTAGAATGCAGAAAACTACCGTAAACTCACAAAGGCAAGGAATAGACCTGCTATCCTCGTGATACTTGTATGAAGCACAGCACTGTTCAGCAAGTCAGCCTTTTGAGCTAGCTTAATGTGGGGGAACTCTTAAAAGCCAAAGTCAATGGAGACAGAGCCTTGGGAAATGCATTTGCAGTAAGGGGCTCTCGGCCCTCATCGGAAGTCTTTGTGAGCAAGGGCGTGTTTGATGCTCTCCTGCTTCTTGTCAAGCAGTTTTTATGGTGTCATTAAACTGCGTCTCTTCACATTAGGTACGCTGCTTATTTTTAGCAAAGATTCAGGAACTGTATTCCAGGCTTTCGAATGACCTTCCCTTCAGTAGTCTTCAGAATTGCCCTTTATTGGTGATGTTTACCCACTTCTTTAATCCTTCCCTGACTCACCTGCACACCATTACAATAGGTAACAACAGTTGCTAAAGCATTAGCATGTGCTCTACCAGCGAAAACACATATCTAGCATGTGCAGCTAGATGGCTTTATATATGACATTTTGCTTTAGGTTACAGCATAGCTCAGGCACCACAATATTAATGCTTTTACAGTTTAACCAAGGCATGCAACACCTACATCGTAATATACGCTGTTCAGAGCACCTTGTGCTCTGAGCTGCTTGTGGTACTGCCCCCAACGACCCTGACCAGGACAGAAGATGGTTGGATGGATTTCCTTTGGTAGAGTTACTAGTTGCTGGGATTTATTTTTGTAATGCGGTTGAGCAGCAACCAAGAGATGGAAAGAGGGTCATCTGATCTTATCTTATCTTATCCTATCCTATCTTACGTAATCTTATCTTATCTTGCCTCATCTTAGATGCTCTTGCTTTTTTAACAGGTTTTTACCACAGTGGTGTCTCCTCAGGTTTCGTTTCTTTTTCAAGGGGCGGGCCGTTTTCCAAAGATGAACAAAAGTTGTGAGCAACAAGCTGTGAAAGATACGACAGGACTTTCGTTCCCTTTTTCTATCCATCGTCATATGGATATCCTGCATATCCTGGTCAGGTTCATGGCGTGGCCTGGAGCTGATCCCAGCCAGCACAGGGCTCCAGGCCAGGGTACACCCTGGGTGGCATGCCAGACCATCACAAGGCAACATACACACATACAATATGGGCAATTTAGAGACACAAAACAGCCTAATTGCATGCCTGTGGACTGTGGGAGAAAACCCACTCAACACGGGAAGAACACGAAAATCTGCACACATCCCCAACAGAGGCACGAGTCAACCCCCAACCTCGGATGTGTGAAATGACAGCGTTACCACTGAGTCACCAAGCCGGGGTCTTACTTATTTTGGTCCTTCAATTCCTATGCATGAGTCTAATTTCAATTACCACCTTTATAATTAGCTGTTTCTCAAGTACCATTCAATACAATGGGCAAAGAAATTATTGTAATTAGGTAAAAGTGATTACAGCTTCAAATCTCACCACACGTTTCTGAATAAATTTAATGCAAAACCTTGAAGACAGTGCAACTGTAACGCTGTTCCTACGCATGGACAATTTAAAATGCCTTTTTATATTACCCATTTCAATATGGTAGGCCTAAACGATTTCTAGATAAATTATACAAATCTATTGCTGCATATTTGAATGTAAATATTTTAATGAAAGGGTTTATATAACTGAGGATATATTTGTGAAAGGTAAAAAAAAAATGAAAAATGTACTACTTAGTGTTATGATTCTCATTTGTGGTGTATTAATATACTATGTCTAATAGTAGTATCTGAATTAAAATAAAAGAAAATTAGTCTTCGCCCAATTAAATAATAGACTACACACATTTTTAATATTTTAAGAGTTAAATTTATTACTTTGCCATTTGACCCCACCTCTGGTGGAATAATTGGGGGAATTCAAATGTGTCATTCTAGCTAAGCAAAAGATTCACGTGTCGAGTTTACGTGTGTAGTCTAAAATGTTAACAAATTCACATGCTCGAAAAATGTTAGCGCGACAGAGAAATTAGCCACATGTCAAATGGAGATGGCGATGTGATTATAATCAAATAATGCTGCCGGACGTCAGAAGCATTAAGGCAGGTTTCCCAACCTGGTCCCCAGGGACCCACAGACGGTCCACATTTCTGCTCCCTCCCAGCAACAACATGTAGTGTCCAGATTGGGAAACACTGCATTAAGGCCTTACAAATGGTGTGTGTGTGTGTGTGTGTGTGTGTGTGTGTGTAAAAACATACATGTCAGTGGTAAGACATTTCCAAGCCAGGTACGCTGTGCTTCTCAGGTGGAATAAGCCCCACAAGTATGTATTGAACGGATAATAACTGTTGGTTGACAGCAATCTGGGATATAAACGTCTGCGTCCTCCAGTGGTCTGGATAATCATTGTCTTACTTGATGTTCAGGGGCCTGTGGACCCACGGCATGTGACCGAATTTGGGTGGTAAACAAATTAGATGGCTGATGTGGGCCCAGGACTCATCTATGGGCCTAAGCTTCATTTTTTTTTCTTTCCTGCAGGAGATGTTTCTCTGGCACGTCAGGAAGAACAGAACCCAGTCCAAGTCACTGTGTCGCAAGACCTACATGAAGAAAATATCGGCAAAAAAATCGTTTCTTTCCGAGTAGGCTTTCTGCGACACATTAATGATCGTCCAATAATATTTGCTCAAAGGTTTGCATGTTTCTTAGAAGCGAGTTTGAAGAGCAAATAAAAACTGTAATTAGATAAATATACTTATTAAAACCAAAATCAATTGCTGTCACTAGGGTTTAGAAGTGTAAAGATGGTTTTTTTTCCCCTCGCAAAGCAACAAGAGGCTTAAGTAGGACAATCTGAAGAGGAGCTCAGGAAGGCTGCCAGTTACAGGAAGTGACCACCATAGAGGTAGCTGACCAAATCAAAGGCAATATGGTTTGGGTAATTACATAACCATGGTGGAATACACATGACTTTCCCTGAGAGGTGACCATGTAACTTCATACTCCATTTACCTTCAAATAGCCGAAACATCTGACAGCCACTGTAGACCAAGCTAACTATAAAGTCATAATAGTAGGTAAAACACCCTCGTTATAAAATCATCTCTCCAGCACATTAGCCCCGCACGTGTACTTTTAATTTTTGAAATGTATATGTGGAATAAATGCTGTATGTATCACACGCAGCATAAGAATCACAATATGCTTTACTATGTATGTTTTACTATAATTTTACATTATACATGGAACCCCGTTTCCAAAAAGGTTGGAAGATGTAAATAAAAGCATAATGCAATGAGTTACAAATCATACAAAGCCATATTTCATTGAAAACAGCAGAAAGACAACATATCAAATGTTGAATTTGAATTTGATGCCAGCAACACATTTAAAAAAAGTTGGGACAGGGGCAACAAAGGACTGGAAAACGTGTGCAATGCTAAAGCAAACCACCTGCTTATATATCTCACAGCTTAAATTTTGTCTTTGATCTATTTTCAATTAAATATGGGTTTATGTGGTTTGCAAATCATCGCATTCTATTTTACTCGGGACCCCAATTTTTTTTGGAAACAGAGTTGTAGTAATTTACCTTTTATATAATGCAGAATATTATATACACAGTCTGTGTATACAACACAGTATGTGTTGGTTCTGCATCGAAGGATTCAAACAACCACTGATCGGAAATGTTAAAAAAAAAAAATAAACACGTAAAATAAAACATCCAGAAATTCCCAAAAAGCAAAATTCGGAATTTGCCATGCGCTGTTACTGCAGCAGCAGTTAACAATAAATAGTACAAAAGACAATAATCAGCATGTAATATTATGCAAAATTGTATACAAGTACAATAGGCAGCAATAATAACAGTGACGCCTTATTTCCTGGTGCACAGCTTCGTTCAAGCAGTGTGAGAGCTCAACAGCTAGACAGCGCACTATTAATGATCTATTAAACAATCTTGTTCCATCCATCCATCCTTTGGTCAACCATTTATTTAGTAGAGGGGGCGTCCAAAGGAAGTATAGGGCACAGGGCAGGGGTGCACCCTGAGCGAGATGCTCATCCATGACAGGGGGTCCGAACTAACAGAGATGCCACTTTGCCTAACTGCATGCTGCTGGATTGATTTAGGAACTTTACCCACAGAGAGGAAAGGCACAACTCAACCCCAGAGCTGTGTGCCAGTGATGCTACCCACCCAGTTACCCTGTACTATTGGTGGAGTCTGTTTTACTTTTCACAAAGTATACAGTAATACTGAGGGATTGACTGGGGGTGAATGCGAACGTCACTTTAAAGGCACTCCAGCTGCACACCTACAAGAGCTAGTCAACCTTCGTATCACCAACGGTGGATATTAACTGGTGGCGGCGATATTAACGCGACACGGCTTATTTCTCAAGCGAATCCATGTCGCTCCAAAAGGGACATGCTATCCATTACGGCTTTCTCTCTCGTTCATATCAATTTAGCGTCTCTTGTTTTAGGCAGACAACAGTCGTTTGACCTTCTTGCAGCTATCTTTCCTGAACAAACTCAGCGCCACATTCCCAGAAAATGTGGTTTGGCACGACCATTACTGGCTCAGCTGCAGACAAAATCTTCAAGCCACGGACCAATCATTTGGAACCCCCCCCTCCCCTCAATTTAATGGATTTTATTTACAGATCATAAAATGTAACTCCAAACATATTTCTGCTCAGAAAATTGCAACTGACTATTTTCCCCTCATCTAGATCCTATACCTAGAATTTGGCTTTGATCTATAAGTTTGGATGTGACTAGGGCCCCAGTCTGCTAAACATAGTAAAGCCAACAAGCGTGCATTCAATAGGAACCTGATCAGCTGCCTAGCCCTGCCATGAAAGCGCTATGATTTCTGATTATCTCTCCCTCCTTTTCGATTTATTTATTCATCTTTATCCACAAAGCAACAACAGCTGCTTCCTTACAGCTGGTAAGCAGAAGATGCTCCTCTCCAAGATCACCGTCGAAATGTTTCCCAGCATGCCTTGTGGCATTTTAAAATGGGGCCCCGTTCGGGAAATGCGGCAACAGTTTGCATTGCTTCTTGTGACTCTGAGTGATCCTCGTGAGAATAGTGCAGGGGGATCTGGGGTTTTGTAAGTGGAATATGTACTGTCTGTGGGGCTCCCTCTGGTGTCCCAGCCTGGGTTCTCAGCCTTGCTAAACAAGGCGTGCGCTGAATCCCCACTGTGCCTGCACATTAACCCCCAGCTGGGAGAAAGGTGAGGCGAGGTCTCCACTAATGTGCCCCCGTCAACCAAACATGACCACGGAACGCCTGATGGAACTGATTAATGTTAAACTAATCATTTGCCACTTCCCCTCCCAGTCGCATGCAATGGAAATTCCTACATAGAAGGATGATGCATTCCTTGGACGAGATGATACTGAGTACCACCATAGCTATCTACAAGCTGCTCAGTGTTACGAAGAATGTTTACAAATCTGAAGGCATCACCTGGTTTTGTAAATATACCTAATAGATTAATTTTTTTTTGCTTTCTTTATATGTAATAGATTTTATTTCTTTACCTTATTTGCCACTTAAATTCAAGTTTTACTGGGGCCATTTTTTTATGTAAATGGCTGAACCCAGAGAGATATGTGCACAGAAAATGCGTTCAGCCTCATATTTATTTATTTATGTCAGATTGAGTGCTTGCATCGATACTTCGGAAAAGTCAGCGTAGTTTTTTTTAATGAGTTCTCTACTTAGTCCTGACATATCCCTTAGATAGTCATCGGGGAAATGCTACGGGGTGTTAACAGTGCAATCATGCGCAAAAACGTTAAAATTTGAATATGTATGACCAAAAGCGAACAGTTGCTGTCACTAAACACTGGTCTTATCTGCCCTTTAGAAAGGGCTTTTTCTGGGAACCGAGGACAGGGAGTCTGGGCCACACTCTGGCATCTGCAGAACCAACAGGGGTCAAAAATCCCTACTCGGAATTATTTAGCGTAAAACCTTTCAACCCTTTTGTCTTCCGCCACCGCAGCCGACTTACGGAGCCGGCTGAAGGCAGATGCCACTGCACGCTGGCTACGGACCAGGCTGGCAGAGAGCTGGCACCGTCGATAATCTCTAATCTACAGATTTATTCTCCCGTATCTGCAAATGGACCAATCTGTGAGTATTTCAGAACACATTTATCCGCAATATGTCATTAAGGCTTGAGGAAGACAGAATTGCAGATGGCCACATAATATACAATCACTCAGACAAGGCAGCTGATTTTTTTCTTTTTTTTTGGGACTGCTCTCCGCCTCCTGGAGGTTCACCTCTGAGAAGTGTCAGCCGCAAGCCCCTGCCAACCTCATTTGTTCCTGGAGGGGGGTTGTGGGTAAAAGGAACAACGTCGTCACAGCAACTAGCATACGAGGAGGTTACCTGGGTGTTTGTCAACAAGACAAAACAAATATGATTTAAAACTTGTGCGGGGAACAATAGTCAAAGGTAATCAAATTTGTCGACAATTAAAGCAAACATAAAAATTCAAAAGTAAAGCTACCATTTAGAATCACTAAGCATTTTCCCGACATAAATTCTGAACAAGACAGATCTGAATCTTGCATGATGAAGACATAATGTGTCATAATAATCAGGAGCAGAGACAAAAGAACATCTGATCAGCATGCAAATTTATGCGGCTCCAGTGTTTCAGATAAAGCAGATTTCTACCTCTTTTTCCCCCAATTCATCTTCATTGCTAATCATTTGAGGGCTGCCAAATGTTCACTGACACTAATGTATTACAGGTCAAGAGAGGCAGGTCCTCACCTATTACCCCCAAAACAATGTGCTTCCATCCAGTCCCCACTTCAGCCCTCGAAGCAATTATTGCCAGATGCAATCGCAAGCCTTGAATAGGAGCGACTGGGGCTTGTTTGTGGTTTGGATTCATTAAAAAGGAGGGCGAAGAAAGGAATAAATTACTTAATTGCATGAAAAAAAATGCCAGCCAAGAGATGGGCAGTGTATGGCCCGCTGAGTGAATGAGAGCTGGGCCACTCCTGGAATGGAGGATTATGGGATAGCTAAAGTACAGCCATACACAACACTTGGGTGTCCTCCAAAACAGACGGCTTCGCATACCTTCCATACTTGCCTTTGTCAGCTGGCCCTTCGCTATTGTCCCCGTCCACTTTGATCAAAAGTTCACTAAGGACAAGCAAGGAATAACAAAAGATATGTTGTGCCTTTGGAATTGATTCAAATATTTCTCTGTTTGTATTTATATCCACAAGGCGGACCCAGTGAAGAAAAGTCCATACTGTATACAATAAGCAGCAGAGTGACAGTGAAGCTGTGCATGTTTATTTAAATTATCTTCTAATGGGGTCATCTTCAGATATAACGCAGGGCGACATTTTTGAATAGCAACATTGTGCAACTTCCTGTCAAATTTGTTGCATCAATAAAATATAGTAGGGAAAAGTTGTTATTTTATGGGTCCTGCAGTCCATCCCTAGATTTATTTATTTTTTGAAAGAGCAGAAACGTTACTGCCCACACTATATAGAGAAACAATTATATAGTCCTCCATGTAGCTTGTTTGAATCCATTAAAAAGTAGGCTTTAATGGTATTATAAATAAATATTTGCCAGAGATGGGCAACATTTAAATACATGGATTTTATTTCATTGAAAAAGTTTCTATTAATAAATGGATAGTACAATCTGTACTTAATAATGCTACCTTGCTGAAATATAGTAAATCACATCATTGAGAGCTCAATCAGAAGGCAGAGACCGTGTATATGTATATATAATGAGGTCCATCAGATTAGGTAATCTGTAAAAACAAGTTGTCTGAAATACATATGAATTAAGGCTTTTAATGAAAACCAGAAATTACGATGGTTTGAAAACACTATGTAAGCGAACCACATTTGTTTTATTTTGATCAGTGTACTGCCAAATAAATGATTCATGAAGTCCATGCAAATACTGTTTTTTCAAACACATCTGAAATCTTAATCTGATAGCTATTCCTGTTGGGAAGCGTTATTATTGTTATCGATCATTAAATTATCATTAATTATCGACCATTAAAATGATTACTGAAGATTCAATGTGAGAGGGGTAGTAAAATACTCTGTTGATTGGATTTAATCAATATTTCAGAGACATTTATGCTTGTAGATAAATAGCATGCATAAAATGCATACCTGTTTATGTGGCACTTCTGAATTCTGCTTTCCTTATTCACCCGCCTACCTAAAAGTAATTAAAGCCGCCTGTGACCTGCACTTCTGCCAAGTCTATTTTCCCGTGTGCTTGAGAACAGAATTAGCTTCATTTGACTGAATACCAGCCATACACCGTGATCTCTGTATACCTGAAAGTTCGTATGATTCAAGTTTCAATAGCACTACAAATGTGGGAATAGAGAGGGGGGGAAAAACAGTGTGAGAAAAACTCAGGAAAGGAAATAATGAATATGACAGCCGAATCTTGAGCACATGGCATGAGAAGAGAGATATAATACGATCCATAGATTATAGGTTAAGAATAGAGGACTCAACACATACAGTACCTGATATTGTACAGCGTTGGACACATCCAGAGCCCTTGTGAACACATTGTAAACTACATCCCTTATCCAATTCATTTTCCTTCCCTCGGCCACTTATCCACCACTCCTGGTAAACACTGGAGAGTACTCAGATACGCAAATCTACAGAAGATGGAAAATGGCCTGCTCTGGCAGAAAGCTTTTCCATAGAGTGAGGGAGAAGAATAGGGCCGGTCTGCAGAACGCTGGCTCAATAGGCGAGCATGGGGGCCAGACAAGGCGAGAAGATGTAAGGTGGCTTGGAGGGCACACAGGGCAAGCTTGGAAAGATGTTCTCAAGAGCTTATATGTCTCTTACTGTGCCATCCATGGGTCCACAGGCTGATTTACATGTGTTTTGCCAAGTTGCTCCATTTTTTCCCCTCTTTGTTTCCCCATCCGCACCAAACCTGTGACCCCCCAATCTGAGGCTTTGTGGGCCTCTGCCACCGTTTCACACATAGCAACGCTGCAGACAAATTGATCAATCCTGCATGAAGGCGTCGAGGACATTAAGTGGCAGTAATTGTGAATCTTGAACGCGAAAAATAAAGCTATTGTGTGGCTGGAGAGGATGCTGGATAGGGGGAGAAAACTAATAAATTAGATGTTTAGTATTCCACTTATTTGAAAATGGTTTACACAAGGCTACTTTGCCTTTGGAGACAATGCTAAGAGAGCACTTACATACCTAATAGATATATTTATACATCTCTACACACTTCCTTACCCATATACTGACCCGAGGGCCCAGAATGGGCCATTTAAAAAGCATTATTTAAATGCAACTCCACCCATTTCAATTAGATGAATAGTGGCACATTTCACAAGATACTTGTAATTGCTATAGGGAGTTCTTATATACATTTATGAGGTGACATAATGTGTATGCAAAATATACAGTATGTTACTGGAAATTACATTTACATTTAGACTGACAGAGTTCTTAATCTAAGCATTAAAGCTTTAATACTTTCTTACTTAAAGGTTCAGAAACATGGCTGTCACTACCTTTTTTCCCTAATATGCTGTCATCCTAAACACAGAGCTGCAAAAATAAATAAACAATATTGATAAAACTTATATCATATATATCCAGAGAGCATGTAAAAGTGTTAAGTAAAGTTAAGTAAAGTGGACGATATACTAAATATACCAAAGTAAGAGAGCACAGCAATACAAATATTCCCTCCAGTAAGGATGTGGGTATCTTATTTATTCTTTTATAAAAATCTTGAATTAAATTTCTTTTTTTTGATGCAGGATAAATACAAAATCCCTCAATCCCATTATCTGACAGCAAGAGGAATTCTGCCTCAGTTATTCAAAACTGAGAAAGCATTTCTTTGGGTTTATTCAGTGTGTCTGGCATATACTGCAACAACTTCTCAGCGACTCCAACCAATCGGTGAAATTATAAGTAATGCACCAGCATTTTCTGTAGAATTTTGGGTAATAGTGTGGATATGTCCATTGAGACAAATTGCTGGCATCTATGATATCCAGCTACAGATAAAAAGTCTCTCAGCTTTGTTACAGGAAAATTGGATTTTAACTATATTACATGTGCCATTTGTAGATTTGCTTCATACTCTGGCCAGGTATGTTAAATGTGTATGTAAAAACAATGTTTAGGATTGCATCTGAATAGTCCTGCTTTCTTCCACAGTTCAAACACATACATGTTGGGATGGCATCCCATCCAGGATATACCTTATTTAATTCCTTTTGCTTTCTCTGACAGATGCAGGTCTCGTTGGATAGGCAGGTTTGGTAAATAGATGCATAATCAAATCAGTGAATTTTAACAGGGAGCTGGACACTGAGCCTTGCAGTACTGTATACCTGTATACATTTATACATCAGGGAGCTGGACACTGAGCCTTGCAGTACTGTATACCTGTATATATTTATACATCAGGGAGCTGGACACTGAGCCTTGCAGTACTGTATACCTGTACATATTTATACATCAGGGAGCTGGACACTGAGCCTTGCAGTACTGTATACCTGTATATATTTATACATCAGGGAGCTGGACACTGAGCCTTGCAGTACTGTATAGCTGTACATATTTATACATCAGGGAGCTGGACACTGAGCCTTGCAGTACTGTATACCTTTCAGAAGGAAAGGAAACAAAAGAACACTCTAGGGGACCGAGAGGGGCAGTCAGACAGAAATAATGCAATCAGTGACTATAATACTCACACATTTAAAAAATATTATGGAACAATTGACTTGATTTTGTTGAAAGTGGCCGCAACCTCTCAGAGGACATAAGCATTCAAGTTTAGCATGTGGTCACAAAGAACTAAAGAAGTTTGCGAAGTTTAGTTTCTTTTATTTAAAATGGAATTGAAAGGTCTAATAAGTAACAGCATGTAACAAATAAGAAAGCATTTGTGTAGTTTTTTGTACTTTTAAATTAAAATAGTTTGGTACTGTACATCAAGACATGATAGATGTAAATTCATATAAAACAACCATAAAAAACTGTTTATTTATCTCCGTTAATTATGTAGTTACAAACAGTCTCAGGGCTTGATTTATTCTCATTTATGGCACAGTGCTTAAAGGTGTATGAGCATGTCAGTACTTTTGTTAAGTTCTGGATATACACTTCCTGTAGGAAATATCTGGAAGTCGATTTAACTTGATGTAGTCCAATCTTGCATTTATGCGTTCAGCTTGTTCAATATTTTCTTAACTCTTTAGAATTTAATGATAGAAAAGATAAACAACAAGACTAAATGTCTGAATCATTTTTTTCTGTACTAGAGTAGATTTGAAAAAAAATATATTTAATTTGAGGATGAGGTCATTAAATAATTCAAGGCCTCACAGTTAATGTGAAAATTATAAGAAGCAAAAAGAATGCAAATATGTGGATTTCATAATGCGTTTGCACAAAGAAGTAGTGTAACTACATTAATTAGGCAAGTCTTCTGTAAATATGCCGTGTAATTATATATTTGAGGCACTTAATTATGATGCTACTTGCAGATATCTGTGAATATAAATGTGATTACACATACATACTACACCCATTAAGACTACATAATGAAAACCAATATAAAAATCCATGAAGACCACCATAATGAAACCAATTACTAATTACAGAAATAAAAGAATATTTCTGTCTTCTATTACTGACAGCTACTATCCATGTTTATCTTAGCTATGTAAATGGAAAATGTGTCGTCTGTGTGCATTCACATCACTGAATGTGCCGGATCCTGATTTCTAATTATTATTTTTTTTATTATTATTATCACTCGGTTCTTTAGAGACCTTACGCAGGAGCCTTGACGCTCTTCTGCTTTTTCTTCCATGCTTTGTCAGTTTTCACAGCTTGTGACAAACAGTTACAAACGAATTCAGAATTACAGAAAATAACAGTCCTTTAAAAAGTAATCACCACATCGCAAATAAAAAAACCAAGGTAATGTTTTGTTTTAGTAGTGGAAATACATTCACGCAGCACTGAACTTTATGGAATAATAATAATAATAATAATGTTATATATTTAGCATAAATGTACTGTTAATTAGCTCTACTTCTCATTCATAATACGGTATATAAGAAATTACATGTAATATTATGTACAATATATATAATTATAAATCTATCCATGTATCTTTATTTCATGAGAAAACAGTGTTTCTGTGACCTCCAGAATAGCATAAAAATCTGATCTGAACCTTTGATTTTACATTATTTGGATGGAAATGCAAATCTCTAATAATAAATAGTTACTTCCAGGATGGCTAAATACATACAGATTAAGGTTTAGGGGCAGATGGTGAGAGAAAGGTTTCAGTCTGAGACAGAACTTTCATGATCACAGTTAGCACACACAGGTCGCCTTGATAAAATGATAGGTCTTCTATTCTGTTCTGCTGTTGCTACCCCACCTCTCTGTGTTCATTAGCAGTCGGGGAAAGTAGCATCGCCTACAGCAAACTTCGCAAGGTGAGGAAGGGACGAGGGTGGCTCGGAGCCTCCCCAAAGCCAGTGTCATTCACAAAGGGATAATTGTTGTACAAGGGGGGAAAGGGCAGCCATGTTTGAGTTCACCATTCTTTCTAGCCAATAAAAAGCCATGGTCCTCCTCCATTGATCTCAAGACACCCTGTGTTCCTCAAGCATATTGTTCTGAATAAACAGCTGCTGTGGGGTCCAATGATATTCCAGATAGTGTGGGCAAATTGCACAAACTTAATTTGCCTGCAGTGACAGGATTTTAAATTGTATGCTTTTATGGTGACACCTTTTGCTTGTTATAGCATTGATCAGCCTTGTTTGGAGACAAATGTAGACATGTTCACAGTCAGGAAATGCCAAACTTGTTATAATAGTGTAACAGTACCGAAGCACCTAGAAAAGCAGCCTGTATATAAAAGTTATAAAAGATGTAATGGCATTTTCTGAGACACAGATCCTATTGGAACAGTGTGGTGATCGTACACCTCAAGGGGTGTTCAAGATGGAGCAGATTCTCCACCATGTTTGTATGAGTTTCCCTTGGGCGGTCCAAAAACAATTGGTCAGATGAACCGGAGTCTGCAAATTGCCCAAAGTGTGCGTGATTGCAAGCGATGTGCATGGCTTGTGACAGACTGGCATCCCATCCAGGGTGTCCTCAGCCTCAAGACATGTGCTTCCTGGAATAGGCTACTGGCTTTGGTGTAACCATGCATTGAATAAATGGTCATGCTTTCTATTAATACGCATTGTGCAGAGCTTTAAAGTCTCATGTGGTCAGCCTGTGTTATTCTCAAAATCACCTACAAAGGATTGTCCACATTACAAAAGAGTGTGGGTGTATTCCTTTAATTGTAAAAAGCTATTGAAGTTTGACAGCATAGATTTTATTGACCTACTAGCTCACTATTAGTAAAGTCATTGCCTGTTTTTCGGCCTTTAACTTATTTAGCTGTATGTCATTCTCTAAATGTATTCAGTGTATTCCATAGTGATGGACTGATGGATACATATCAGTTTGTTAACGCCTGACACTAACTCATCCCTGTTTAAGCTGCATGGAATGCAAAGACTTATGTAAATGTTTTGTGTTCATTTAAGTTTAGTGGAAGGACATGTAGAGTAAAGGCTCACATCGCAGAGTGGGACTGACTGGTCACTGTAAACTCTTGAATCTTGAATCTTTAAAACATTGCACTGGAACTCAGTGTACCCATGATTGTCTCTCTCATTCCAATAGTTAGCTGTAGCTACAGTTTACATATATATATATATATATATATACACATACACACACACATATGCAGTACATATATACATCTATCTGTAAATAAATAAATATATATATGTATATATGTATAGTAAATATATATATATATATATATACACAGTGGTGGCCAAACTTATTAGAACACTTGGAATATTTAAAAGGTTTCAGTTGTTTCTGTTGAATTGGCCATTAAAATAACCATAAAACAAATGAAATATCTACAAAGTGGTCATTATGCTCTATAAACGATAGAATAGAGCCTTCATAAGGAGAATCACTGTGCTAAGTCCGGACCTCAACCCCATC
>JAODKM010000025.1:8070016-8094132 GCA_026780845.1 Petrocephalus sullivani
CATTATGAAATGAAATCATGTTTTGGAGACAAAAAAGTCAATATTTTCAGATCTGTCAGGTGTTCTAATAATTTTGGTCACCACTTTATATATGCAGTACAGCCAAATGACATTAGTGGTGCAGAGAGCATGCATTACAATGCCGTTTACACCAATATTCAGACACGTTAATGCCAGCATTTTCAGTCAGTAAAACTAACACACATACTAGTAAAGAAAAATCAATAATATGAACAAAAAAGGCTTTTAGCTCGCTTTACTCATGCAGTGGTCTAAATTTCTCTTGCATGCTTTATGCCAAAGGAGAGGAAAGTGTTTATTGATTTTTTTCCTTAGTTGAATCAAAGCCGGTACATGAGAAGATTGACCCTCGTTATTTACGGTAATAAAGAGTCAATATGAGAAGACATGCTGACGTCTTGATGTTACTCTGTTAAGAAAACAACTAATTTGTATACTTCAGTTTATATTGGATATTTCTTGTGTCTTGTCCAGTGATTTGCGAGATTAAAATGTTAAGATGCAATTTATGTGCGATATTTACTTTCTTTTATATATATATATATATATAAAACTTAATTAAATAGTTGCTATCTTTCTGGGTAAATGTACTCTTAGATTTGTTAAGCTATGATAAAGTAATGCTCAAACTAGTTTTTTGAGTTTATCAAAAGTGAATTATATTATATCATATTATTATTTTTTTCTATCCACTGTAGTTCATAGAAGGAGAAGTGTTTATTACACATGTTGTGTTGTGAACTACAAACCATCTAGACAGGCCAGTACACAAGTAACTTTCAGACTGGCAACAGTGTTTCTTACTTCTCCCCTTTCAGACTTAAGTATATATTATTATTTTGCACAATACGAAACGCTTTTATGAGTTTTCGGCCTTTTGGCACAATGTGCCAATTGTACGATGGCTTAAAAGCGATTACGATGTGCAAAAATATATTAGAATTATCGATAATCATCCATTGTATGACACAACAACATACAGCAATGTGATGCCCTACTATCCTTTGTAACTAGTGCTTTGTGTGAGAAAAGAGTTCTTATCTTCCAGCTTCTCTTCACTATTCCCATTCCCATTATGGTAAATATTGAAGGTGAGGCACAATAAAAAGCACTGATATTAATAAAGGTGTAAAACACAGTCATATAACAGAAACATGGTTCTTCCTTTGATAAGCTGCCATTATATCTGTGACAGAGCCTTTGTGTGTGATAATGAGAGTTCCTTTATCAGGCTAGTAAGAATACATCTCATCTGGGGAGACTGCAAGAATAATTGTTCTTTATGTAACACTCAACATCAAATCAAATACACACACACACACACACACACACACTCACGTCGACATGAGGACTGTAGACGTGCATGTTTCCAAGTGTAAATGTTGACATTTTGATGGTGAGGATGCACTCAGGAACACAGTATTCAAGTGAGCCCAAAGGGTTTTTTTTTTTGCATTTGTGGAAAATAATTTATATTATTATATATTTTGGCTCATAATAAAACCTTCAACTCACTTTTTTTAATATGCTTGTAATCTGGTTCATCGTTTCGTATCTGTCAGACAGTTTACCATGATACAATATCTGTTCATTTATTTGTCTGTTTTTGGTTTCAAGTTTTTTTTCCCTGCTAGGAAGCTACTTACTGATTTAAGAATGTTAGAATTTCAGGTGTTCAACTGTTGTAAAATTTTATGACCTGTGTTTATTTGTGTGCCAACCTATGCAAATAATTTATATGAATATTTCTTCACAACTACATTGTGCCATTTATCAGATTATATTTTCTTGTAGTGTCTGTAAATAACCTTTATTAAACTAAACATTAAATTAAAATATGAAATATTTCATATTATTGATCATTTTAGTTATTAAGTTATGCTTGTTGGATACCAAAATTCAGCTGCTGTAATGGTATATTTTACATATTTATATTCTGTGTTAAGAGAATGTCCACAAGCACAAAGCAAAAAATTGTACTTATTTTGGATTGGAAATTGTTAAAGTGATGTCTTCCTTTTGTCATCACATCTCAACTAAAATGTCTTTTAAAACACTTAGTTAGCCTTTTAAAACCCGAATATAAAACTGTTAATACAACCTTAATATATATTTTAAATACTTTTTTCTGTTAAGACATTTCTGGCTGATTAATTGCAGCAATCTGTTCAAAGTGCAACGATGAATACTTGAATTTAAAAACATTCAAAGACTTTTCTGGATATGAAGGTGAGATGTAGCATTCAAATGAGGAGTTCTTTAATGAACTGCACAAAACACTGTCTAAGCTGTGAAATGTCATTAGGCATAAAAATATTATGCCAGGATTGCAATTTACAGTAGAAAAGCAGAGACTGGTTAACTTGTATCTTAACAAAACCAAGACTCTACATACCGCCGGGCCTTTTACCATTCATATCTTTTGGGAGAACCTCTTTCATGCGTCATAAACCAGTTAGATCTTTCAAAATTCCAAGGAACTCCTCATGTTCCATAAGTGACCATGAAAAGGAGTGAGCCGTGGCAGAGTACAAGTACCCTTAATCATGTTAATGATAATCACCCGCACAGGCATGTGTACAAAATAGAAAATGTTCCTAAAAAATAATTTGCATAAAACAGGGCTTGACCCTGGTGGCCCCCCAACATATGAAGGTTTTTGTTTAGGCCTTTTGTGTTGTATATCATACTGTTTAAGCATAATAGGTCTTACTGTTTACTGCCTATTGTAAAGTTCCACAAAAGAAACCTTAGAAACGAGCCAAAATTAAAAAATCAGTCACATTGAAAAAATGCAATCATTAACATTAGCCAAATAATAATAATAATAATAATAACTATCCTAATAATAATAATAATAATGATTATGGATTTGTTGAATTGCAAGGTTCTGACTTTTTTATTGATTCTGGTGCTTTGTCAGCTGACAAAGTAAAATCTGCAAACTGGACTCAGGTACAAGTTTGCCAGAACCTGCCAGAACCTGCAGCATCTGCACCCACACTAGGCTCGTAGGCACCTAATTTGACTGTCGATAATAAAATCTGTTAGCAAGGAGATATAATTGTGCTATTTACTGCAAGAAAGTTATTTTGAGCAATCAATTACAAACAAACTGCACGAACTGTAACTCTAATTACATAGTACACTTTTCATGCATCAATTACATATAACACATGACGTCAATTACATATTACAGGATTCCTACATTTTCTTAAAGAAGGATGATTTTGCCTAGTGTTAATGTTTCATGTCTCAAAATAAGATTAAGTCTTATGTATACTGTACATCCTTTTTATTTAATAGAACTGTTTCAGTCCAATAATAAAAATAACATTTGCTAGTATGTCATGATTTGAGGCTGATGTATCGGCTCACCTTGAACACCGAGCTTAATGGAAAAGCCTTTAAACAGAAAGGCCGTGACACTCTGAGCTAGTTCCTGGGCACACGCTGGGCTGCTAGGATGCTGAAAAGCATCATGCTTTCAAAGTGCAGCACATAGGAATCCTCCCGTCGATGGTCTTGGCCGTCAGAAGGGTGGAATTTTCACAGAGCTAAGAAATCTTAACAGAATACTAAATACAGATTTGAGGCAACAGAGCTCAACAAAATTAGGCTACCCTAATAAAATAACCAGTTACTGAATCAAGGGTATAATATAGCTGCTGTCTTTTATAAAAAGATGTGTGTGTGTCTGTGTGTCTGTGTCTGTCTGTCTGTCTGTCTGTGTGTAGATTATGTTTTTATTACATTGTGGAGACCAAATGTCCCAATGTTGCATGGTCTGGGGACCGTTTTCAGGTCCCCTCAAACATCTGTGAATGCAATCAAAAAGCGAAAAATACCTACAGTCCTTTTTTTTGGTTACTTATGGTTAAGGTTAGGGCTGGGTAGGGGTTATGGTTTTCATGTTGGGTTTTCTCTATAGAAATGATGAGTCCTCACAAACATGCGTGTGTGTGTGTGTGTGTGGTGTACTTGTTTGGATGCATAAATCCAAATGGAGAGGGGGGGGAAATGGGGAGATCTTGCTTCCTTGCCAGCACCTCTTATGTAGCATTTTTCTCCTTATATCACTGATGGGCAAAAGAGAGAAACAAATGACTGTCAGGAGCAACAACAGCACTCCTGCCACAAAGGAAGCGCACAATTATTACAATTATACTGTCCTTCATTAGCTCCCATGAATTTTCACATAATTGATGTTGTAGGTTGACACATCAGACATGAATATCCCAGTCAGTCTCCTCTAGTCTTTTGTTTGGGGGGGCATGATTTGCATTTCCTGTGCTTTTGGTAATGAAGACTTTGCACTATTCGTCCATTAGAAAAGAAAAAAAAAAAACAGCACAATAATCTGCAACTCGGTGCTTGTTTGAGGATTCTGACCCTCAGAAATGCCACTTTGCTTCACACATTAGCTACTTACAAAGAAAGAAAGCTAATGTATCATCTAATTGGGCGAGCCACCGCATCTGATTTCTCTCAATCAGACTATTAGTTCCGTAATTACCCATCTGCCTCGGGTGGAAAATGGCAAGGCGAACACCCAGCTAATAACATTCTCAAGAGCTCTCCAGTGCGACAAGATGAGCCTGATGTTGTGGGAGGCAGTCTCAAACTATTTCCGCACCGAGGTGAAAGCATAATGGAGATAGAGTTTGCCAACTTACCAAATTGAGTTTATTCAATTATTTACTTTAACACAGATTGTACCCCCCCCCCTTATTTTGTCAAGAACATTTCTGCATTAATAATGGCCTAATGGTAAGAGGCCAGTTCATCAAGGTCTGACGGAGATTGCTAGGAAAGTAACCATATTTCAGATCCGCCGATGGCCAGGCCGGCTTTGTTTTTACACACACATTGTCAATTAGGATGTAGCAGAACAGAAGTCATAATGGCAGCTATATGCCTAAGGGCAAGCAGATTAAAATATAACTACCTATTAATAAAAAGGCAGGAAGCGCATTCAGACTGCGCTCATGTTTTTTTTTTTGTCAATGGATAGAAGTGAAATCATTAGAGCAAATGCAACAAGCAATCTTATTTTTCAGTGAAGAAGATTTTTTTTTTTTTTTTATTGCAGCAAAATAAATACAGTAAGAATGTATTTAATGACAACCCAGCTGAATGCATAATTTATTTCACTGCCCTGCCCATCTACATTTAATAGCTGGTTATTCAATTAGGGCAGTGGTGATTTGAATTCTTTCTTTGGGGAGCGCAGAGTGTAAAGCAGGGTACACTGTGGACGTAAGAAAAATCTGCTGCACACAATGCTGTTTGATGATGTCAGTGCACTTACAAAATGAATTACATTAGGTAATAGTCATGTTACAAGCTACAAATACACATTTTTCCTTGCTTTAGGAATGACTAATGAGTCTGCCTTAGAAGAAGAAATTAAACGTATTAGCATTTCAATTTGTAATATTCCCATAGGTCATACTAGGGTTAAGTACACTGTATGAAATGTATTTATTGAAATGCATCTGCTTGTTGCGGTACATATAATATAATACAGGCAGTCCCTAGGTTACGAATGAGATCTGTTCAGTAAGTTTATCTTTCATTTGAATTTGTAGGTAAAATAATAATAATGGAAAAATAATAATGCAGTTCATAATAATAATAATTTGTAAATATTTACTAATGTAATTAATACTTTTATTGATCCCCATGGGGAAAATCTCTTCTCACCTCCCATGAGAACAAACTTGGCAGTGAAGGGCAGCCACCTTGTGTGGCACCAGGGGGTTAAGGGCCCTGCTCAAGGGCCCACAGACGTGCCGAGGCTAAGGTTGAACCGGCAACCTTTCGGACACAGGTACAGAGGCTTAGCCTGCTGAGCCCCGTGCTGTAAAAGATAATGCCTAGCATTATACAATAATAATGAAAGTAACGATATACGGTGCTGTACAGCGCCTCTACCTCAGAAACCTCTGAAGCCAATGCGATATTCTCATGAGTGTCACCACATAGCATATGCATTCGTTATCACAAACCACTGAATTTAACCCAAATTTCTAATATAATATGCTTTATGGGAGTCTGCTTGTCAGTCCAAGTTATTAGCGAGACTGAAATTCTTAGCCCAGGGACTATATCTTAAATTAAGATTCACATGCATAATTCACATGCATAAATCGAACAGCACAGATTGCAATGACCATAAATGTTGACCGTTACTCTACAGATAGTCAAGTTAAGTTATGTTTCGGAACTTTTTGGAAGCAATGGGACATTCTATGCAATTTGAACTATAGCTTGTCGGATCTATAGGAAAATAAGTAAAGGTGGTGCTACGCTTGGCTTCTCCGTCGGTATTCCCAAGATCCCGATTTCGCTCGTCTTCCCGACCCTGAGCAGTTCGCATGCGCTTCTCGGTGTTTGGATTGACTATTGCTACTGCAATGAGATCAATATTACCACAGCGAACCTACACGCCTTACGCCTACATTAGCTACAACGCTCACCACGATAATTACAGCGGCAGCCTCAATAGCACATTAGGGCAAAATCTCCGAATTCCAACTGATCCGGTGAAAATTCACAAAAAGATTATTTTTGTATGTAACTCAGATGACACCTTCCTATGAGACGTTGGCTTTTAAGTTACGCATCCTTAGCCTGACCTGTGTAAAAATCGTACATATCTTACCTTGCTCAAATAAGAACTTTTCTTGATATGTAAGACTGTGTATTAACAGCATTTATTATTGCCATATATGACATTTATGTATAGCTTATTAGAGCTCGGTGCAATACTTTATATATGAAACTGAGATAAATTGGTGCACTAAATTATTAATTACGTCTATATGTGCCAAAGACTTTTCATAATGTTAATGAAACCATTACCAGTTAATAGACATGTGACATTTCTGCCCCATTTGCTACCTATTAACAATCACAAATCAGATCTTGTTTGATGCAATCTCCTATCAAGGGACACACAAAGGCATTCGGTTGTCGATAATGATTTTTATCTTTTCCTTCCTTCTCGGACAGATATGGATTTTCTTATGAATGTCCGCGATAACACCAAAAAATAAATAAATAAAAAGCATAAAAGAGGAAAATTACTGTCCTGGTCCATCTGGTTCAAGCGACTTGTCTTCCTCAAATTTTTGCTTCGAAATAAGATGCTGCTGTAGGTTGTGAGACATTTACTTTATGGAAAGTAAGAAAAAGTTTATGCAAAGACACATTTGGATATTTTTCCCAATATTTTTCCACATTCCACTGAATGTGTCTTAACGTTAAAAGACGTAGGCTGTGGCTAGCTGCATTCTCCCCTTTCTCCCCTTTTTAACAATGGTCTTCATTGGTTTCAAAAACAATGTGATTTCTTTTATATTAACTATATATCCCTTTCTAATTAGCCACCTTAACAACAGACCGAATAACCTTTTACAGAACTCTGAACACTGCTGATTTTATTTAGGGATAATCCGAATAACTTTATTCAACATCACAGGCATATTATCTTTATACATGGAGGAATGTAATCTGAACAAGTCTAGAAACCTCATTATAAATGTTGGACAATCTCATGTAGCCAAGGCACTAAAAGTTTTTTGTTCTGCCTTGATGTCTTTTAAGGTGGATTGACATTAAATATCCACTATTTGTATAGAATACTGCAGTAAGGTTTTGTTTATGTTCGAATTTTGTTCCTTGTAACATTACTTTAAGAGGCAAGAAATGATTCATGAAGCATTTAAACTATTAAACTGAACACACGCACTAGTAATTAGACCATGTCAAACCCCTGCACATTAAATAAAACTAATTAAATGTACTTGAGGCATAAATGCCTCTTCTTACTTATACTCCTACATTTAATCACCTGTTATTGTGCAAGATCTTATATGGCTGGATTCCTCCCATAAAAATAGGCAAGGCAGGTTGCAGAAGAATCCTTCCCATGCGTTCTTGATACAAAGTGGGTCACATGTAAACAGGCGAGGTGAGAGGCCTCACTTATGGTAGCGCTTCCGAAATTGCTGTGCATAATGTTGTTCTTGTTTGTTTATACAGGAACTGTTCTGTCTTGGGTGTTTGTAGCTCGGAAACACCTGGATTCAATGTTTGCCTTAAACTGCAGTGGTGATGTAAGTTGTGTAACAGCATTGTTTTTATGTTAGCATTTTAAACACACACTTTAAACACGCAATTAAAGTGGAAAGAAGTGGAAAGTGGTAACAAGCCATACATTTATGTCGATTACTTAAACTGGAAATAAACAAATTATGAAATCTATAGAATAGCTTACAGGCCTTCACTCACCACACAAGGCAGTGTTATGAGATTATGGGTTTCTTAAGTCACTCTGCCTAATGATCTGAATAATATCCCTGCAAGATTTGAGGCTCAAAAATATGGCCAAGAGATGCAACGCTTGCAGTGAACCAAGGGAATTCATGCTGCAAGGGTCTGTGTAGAGTATGGTGAGGACTTTCTGCAAGGTCAGAGGGACAAAGACATGTGGGACACAGCTGGCATCCTCAAAATCTCCTTGTCTCTGTCCACTGCCAAAAGCATCAAGTAGTCATGTTGGAATTATTACCTGCTGGTGGTGCTAACCTAAGTATTTATGAAATCCGTGGAGAAACTGGTCACAGGAGATTGCTTTCTATGTAGATCTCCTGCATTTTGCATGCTGGATGAACACAGGACAGCATTACCTCCCTGGCTCTTCACACTACCATGAGAATGTGTGGGTAGGGGAAACTGAGACGTGCCTTTTGCTACAATGTCATTCATTCACTTTGATACCATCGTTCCAGGCAACTCAGGGAACCAAGCCTCAGTAACTCCATCTACAACTGGGTCCAGAACTTACAGACAGACACAGCCTAGGCAGTGTGAATTTTTAATAAAACCTGATGTCCTCTGAACATCAACAAAGGGACTGTCTAGGGCTCCTGCTCCTTCTTTACTCATGATCATGTGACCAAAAGCAGTAGGAGTCACATGACCACATTTGCTAATGACATCACAATATTTGATCTCATCATTAATATTAACGGTAGTGAGGTGGCAGAGCAGGTAGTGTGATGCCGCAAATAGCCACCCGTTTCAAATATTGCATGCTGTGATATTGAATTGTATGTTGTTACATTTCCATTCATCCATCTTCCATAAACTCTTCTCCAGTACTGGGCTGCGGTGAGCCTGCAGCCCATCCCAGGAAGAACAGGGCACAAGGCAGGGGACACTCTTAACAGGATGCCATATGGCACACCATCACACACTATGGGGTATTTAGAGCCACACATTCACCTAATTGCATGTTTTTTTGGACAGCTGGAGGAAACCCCAACAAAATAAAGGAGACAGTCCACACAATGTGTTGTTTTTTCCTAGAAAAATTCAAATTCCTCATTTTGGAGGTTCCAGGCTACATTGGTACTCTCTAAATAATCATGGTGTGCTATATGATAATAATAAAAAGTGTGAAATTATATAAACACTTAATGGAAGTATCTCACTGTAATTCACCGCTAATTTAATTACAGAAGATGAGAGTGGTGGTCACTGTTTCATTGTTTTATGGTATCACTGTTTAACTTACATGTTTTTTAACTTACAGCTGTACATGTTAACATTTATCTTCATAAGAGAACAACAGTCAGGACCTGGGTTGTGTAATGTGTGCATTTAAACGGAAGGAGAGGTGGCCTGTTTCCACTGCGTTAGAGACAAGGATATTTTATCTGCCCATTCACTAATGATAAGATATCAGGGATCCTTGCTGTAAGAATGGTCTTGACTGTGTTTGTTCAGGTTGCTTGATCTGGGTTAGTCTGTCTCATGTGTTTTTTTAATGCAATCTTTTCAAGCAGAGTCACACCAGAAGCTGGGGCAGTGCATTACTTAGATGCAACAGCTACCTGGTAAAATTCTTCTCCATCTATAAGAGTGTTTCTCAATCCAGTCCTCGGGGATCCACAGTCAGTCCATGTTTTTGCTCCTTCCGAAGCTCCCTGCCAGACAGTCCACATGTTTGCAGGAGCTGGGAGGGAGCAAAAATGTGGACTGTCTGTGTGTCCCCTAGGACCGGATTGGGAAACACTGATCTATATGGATCTAGCCCGGCAGACAGCATCATGAATATGGAAGGAATGGATCTACATATGTTGCTTCATATCAGAGTGTTTTATGCAATAGTTTTATATATTATTTACATGGCAATACAATTTAGGCCTTAATTTTTGTAGTTCGCAATTGAGCTTCACAGTGTTTATTTTGTGATTAATCCTTAAATTGCAGCTACGGACAAATGCAATTATGACCTGCACCAAAGTTACCTTTTCATAGCATCATAGATTCACAGGAAACTGAAGGTCCATACGTAAATATCGCGGCATATGTTCTGGCCCATCAAAGTCATCCCTTAATGAAACATAGCCAGCATTAATGTGCATGGTAGGAATGTAATACAACAAGAAAAATATGCAATTTTAAGAACGCGTACAAATTCCACTTTAGGGAACAATTAAGGGAGAGTGATTAAGAAAGGACCATTAACCTGTTTCAAAATAAGTAGGAGGCTTTCAACAATTCATAAAAAAGCACCCGCCTCCAACTAAAAATTAATATTAAAAAAGACATAGTAATAAAAAAGGAGCTAAATGGAACTTCATACACATAAGACAGTTCTGTTCTTTTTGAAGGAGACTGCCTTATTCATCTGTTTTCTAATTGCTTATCCCGGTCAGGGTCGGTCATGGAGGCCAGAAGCCTATCTCAGGCAGCGCAGGACCCCAGGCTGGGAACATCCCGGATGACATGCCAGTGGAGACAGACTTATGACATTCTAAATCACCTTTAAAAAAGGAAATGATTCAAATTCTATTATTGTGTATTTTAAGGCGGGCAAATACCTGAAGGTTGTTAAATAGAGTCTGTGCGTCTCGTTCTGTCGTAGTGGGATCATGGCAGGAAGTCCTTTGCATGTCTTAGAGATACTCAATGAATTAGTCATCTCAATTATTCCAAACGGCCCCCAGGGAGCTATCTCATTTCTGCACTGTCAGTGCGATGCTTAAGAGAGGAGAGATCTAGGCCTCGAGTCATGGCTAAGGGTATCTAATCCAGTAGGCATTTGAAAGACAGAAGACAATGCAGTTATTTCTGCAGCTGACAGCACTCCCCCTGTCAACACCGATGACACCCTGATCGTCATCGTATACAGTCATGTATATGTATACAGTCATGTTACAGTTCTATTACGGCATAAAAAACACCACCTGGTCCTTACCAGGTTCTAAAATTATTGAAATGTAACCTCAGGTATAAAACAATACACAAATTCCACCGTGTCATTATTTATATAACGGAAAATGGAGAAGCCTTGCGTTAAAAACTAAGTTCACCCCATAACTCAATAGCATTTAGGACCACCTTTAGCAGCAATAACTTGAAGTAATTGTTTTCTGTATGACTTTATCAGTGGCTCACATTGTTGGGGAGGAATTTTGGCCCGCTCTTCTTTACAATGGTGGTTCAGTCCTTTGAGGTTTGCGGGCATTCATTCATTCAGCCGCCACAGCATTTCAGTCGGGTTGAGGTCTGAACTTTGGGCCACTGCCACACCTTGATTCTTTACTTGTTCTGCCATTCTGCTGTAGATGTGCTGGTGTGCTCGGGATCATTCTCCTGTTGCATGACCCAATTTTGGCCAAGCTTTAGCTGTCGGACAGATGGCCTCACATTTCACTCTACAAATACTTTGGTATACAGAGGAGTTCATGGTCAACTCAATGACTGCAAGGTGCTCAGGTCCTGTGGCTGTTAAACAAGCCAAAGCATCACCCCTCCACCACCGTGCTTGACAGTTGCATGAGACATGCTGCAGATATGCTGCGTTTGGATTTCAGTAAACATGGCGCTGGGAATTTTGGCCAAACATCTCCACTCTATCCAAAGGTTTGTTCAGACACAACTTTGCAAACTTAGGTTGTGCTGCCATGCTCTTTTCAGAGAGAAGAGGCATTCTCCTGGTGGCCCTTCCAAACAAGCCACACTTGTTCAGTTTTTTTCTAATTGTACTATAATGAACTTCGACATTTAATATGCCAACTGAGGCCGGAGACGTAGCCCTTGGGTTTGCTGCAGTTTCACTGAGCATTGCTTGGTGTGACCTTGGGGCGAATTTGCTGGGATTCTTCCCGCGGTCTTGAATGTTTTCCCCTTGTGAATAATCTTTCTCACTGTAAAATGATGGACTTCAAATTGCTTGGAAATGGCCTTATAACCCTCCCCAGTCTGAAGGGCAGCAACAATTGCTTCTCGAAGACCATTGCTGATGTCTTTCCTGCTTGGCATTGTGTTAACACACACCTGAAAGCTCCAGACCAGCACACTGCCAAAATGTCTGCTTTTATAGAGGTGGTCACACTTGCTGATGGTCAGTTAATCAAGGGCATTTGATTAGCATCACCTGGCTGCTACTTACCCTCTTATTTCCCATGCATGGAAGCACTAAGGGTGTACTTAATTTTTCACACGCTGCTTCTGCGTTTTGCCGTAGTTTTTGTTAAATAAATAATGACGTGGTGTAATATATGTTGTTATTCATCTGAAATTGTATTTATCTAATTTTAAGACACTCTATGGGTCGGTTGTCCTAATCCATAAAGCTTAAGAATTGACTTTCTTTTTCACATGACTGCAGTTTACAAGGTTAATATTCGGTAAAAACCAAACATGAAGAAAATATTTTATATGATATTATCTGGACTGTAACTGAACAGATTATTAATTTTTAAGAAGGTTAATTATAAATAAAAAATTTAAGTATACATTTCCTTAACTGAATTTAAAAAGGCTCTGGACTGAGTTAAATATCTGTTTAAATGTGTAAAATGTAACTGCAAAGCATTGCATAAATAACTTATTGGTTTTCAAAACTATCTTTTGCTTCTTACTGCTGGTAATTTAGTGTAAGTAGTACTTGGAGGAGATTAAGGTCAAATGCATCTGCCCCCCCTAACAGAACAACTGGCCACAGTCTGTCCCCGCCCCCAGTTGAAATGGTCTAGAACCACCGCACTGATAGCGATCTCGGTGTAGCAGCTTTAAGATTCGTACATGTACTCCTTGTCTAATTTCTTTTGTTTGTGGAGGTAGGGACAAATCTATTGTCTTTTATTGCAGAGAGTTTGTATGTAACTTCATAATGAAATATCTAAACACAGGGGAATTGAGGCTAGTGGAGCAGTCCTTAGGGTATCAATGCACCAAGGTGCCCTATTTTCTAAGGCAAGGTCGCTGAGACATGATATTTGTAGATACATTTGGGTTTTGGTGCAATAAGTCTGAATGTACAAAGCTTTATGAAGTCATGAAGAAGACCTCTGATATCATATAGTCATCCAGTGATATCACTATTGCCACCTCTGCTCCTGAACCAACTTTTTTCTTTATTCTAATCTGGAACCTGGGTCAATAATGTTCCTGATTATAACTAAGCAGTATGATGGCATCGTGGCGTCTCCGTTACACCATTGTGCGTGATGTTTGAATGTCCATCACGTGTTTTTCTAGGTTTCCTCCTAGTAATCTGGTTTCTTCGCAGAGTCTAAAGTTATTTAAATTTTAAATATTAAAGTTATTTAGGAGATTTGGGGTTACCCAGGGGTCCAATGGAGGGATCAATCTGCCGACCACAGGATTTGAACCGGCAACCTTCTGAGTCCTAATCCATGGAACAAACCCCCCCCCCAACAAATTCAAACATTTTCTTTTTAATGTTTTTTTGGTTGGTTCATTATTTCATATGTTATTTAATAGTTTTGTTGTCTTTATAATTATTCTAAAATATGAAAGACAGTACAAAATAAACCTCTAATTCTATGGATAGGTGTGTCCAAACTAGTTGGTTTGTATAGGCGCTGTATACATGAATGGATTTTCCACTCTATTCTGTACTATTCTTTAATATAAAGATTTATGACTTAATTATATTATACATAAAGATGCATCTAAAAATAATGAGCTTCAATAAATGCCAGCGTCCCCCACATTACATCATTCTCAAGAACATTTGTATAGTGTGCAGGCCACTCAGAATGTAATTATTTATCTAGTTTAAGGAAAAAGTCAATTGTTCAAAACATAGTCTGTCCAAAAAGCTAAGCCAGAATGTAGAAGCAGTGTGTGAAAAATTAAGTACACCCTTACTGGTAAGTAGCAGTTTTGGCATTTTACTGGTCTGGAGCATTCAGGTGTGTTAGCACAATGCCAAGGAGGAAAGACACCATCAGTGATCTTGAAGAAGCAATTGTTGCTGTCTATCAATCTGGGAAGGGTTTTAAGGCCATTTCCAAACAATTTGAAGTCCATCATTCTACAGTGAGAAGATTATTTGCAAGTGGACATTGCCGCAAATTCACCCCAAGGTCAGACCGTGCAATGCTCAGAGCAATTGCAAAAAACCCAAGCGCTACATCTCAGACTCTGTAGGCCTCAGTTAACATGTTAAAAGTTCGTGACAGTAAAATTAGAGAACGACTGAAGAAGTGTGGCTTGTTTGGAAGGGTTGCCAGGAGAAAGCCTCTTCTCTCTAAAAAGAACATGACAGCATGGCTTAGGTTTGCAAAGTTACATAGCAATACAGACACAGAGAAATGGAGATGCTCGGTGACCTCCTGGTGTATTAATTAGGCCAAAAAGAGCTAATTCCCCTAATGTACTTCATTCTCGCAATTTTTTTTTGCCTTAACACTGCTGGCCAGTGCAGTCATTCAGTGGGTAGCTGCTCCAGTGTAAGAAATGATCCCTAGCCCAGGCCCTGTGCATGTGGAGTTTACATGTCCTACCCAGATTTTATTCAAGGGGGGGGGGGGGTGCCTCTCGCATTCCAAATACATGTGGTTTGGGTGAATTGGTGTTTGACCTGAGTTGGACTAGTTTCCTATATTTGCTGTCCCCTGTCTTGTGCCCCGTGCTTCCTGGGATGGGGTCCAGACTCACATGACCACCACACTGGATGATAGGTTAGGGAAAACAGGTGGATTAAAACTGGTTTTCTAACAAGTGTTTTTTTTTTTTTTCAAATGAGTGCCAACTATTTTTAAAGCTGACTGTGATGATAGAATCATCTAATCAGTATCAACAATGCGCTAACGACCTCAAATGGCGGAAAATGATGGGTGCCAGGGACCGAAAATGAAAATTCAGACTCGTTACTGCTCAAGTCGAATGAGAATTATAAAAGAAATCACCAATTACTCACATCTTTAAAGTCACAGATTGAGTGCGAAAAAACACATTGCATGGGACGACAAACAATTGTTCACATACATTTTTTATATTCTTCATCTTCGTTCTGTTTTATTTTTTTGTACCAATCCAGTCCAGAATTCAACTCTATGTCAGAGTAACACAAGGTACCCTCAGGTCAGACAGGACTCTAATAGGATGTTATTGCCGAATGTAAAAATGATTTATGAGGAAATTAAGACGATTGGAACTGAATTGGGGTGACAGTGCTGCACACAGGCTATGTGGCGATTATGTGCTCAAGGGAATTTGTTTGTTAATTTGTAAAGGACAAGAATAATTAAAGCTTAAACACGTCAGTTACCTAACCGCAGAGACATAAGAAAAACACCGCGCACACTTAATTTCTTAGACTCATCAGAGATAAATTAAAAGAAATTAAAAATGACAAACTTGACAAATAAAAGGAGCTGAAGAAAGTTCCAGTTGCGCAAACATGTTAATAATGTATATTATGCCTCCATGTGCTATATATAAATACAAATGATTGTATTACATTATTATCTCCTCATTTTTTAGTCAAGGTGCTACTTTAGGAATTATATGACCTGAAAAAAGGTAAAAAAAAGTAAAGTTTACAAAAGTAAGTCTGTATTTCAGCATAGGTGTGACACCCCCAATTTCCACTTTGATGGAACACACTTAGGAGTATTTCATACATATTTATACTTCTGAGGCGGAATAAACGGTCAGAAGATAAATGGATGAATGGATGGATGGATATTTATACAGTGAGATGCACAGATCAGCAATGTACTTAATGTAATGTTCTATTGATATGGACAATTCTCTGAGAATTAAATGTCCTTATATATAAAGTAATATCACAACTGATGAGACAAAAAACCCAGTATTGTTATGGCTCTCGTCACAGATGTCCTTGGCATGATCGATTCAGCTTGTTTCATTTCTTTCCCATGAATGGGGCTCCCTTCACCTCACACAGTCCCACTTTCAGTCACACGATTCGTCATCTTTACATAAATCCACGTTCCCATAACAATTGTGACTATTTACAGCTCCACAACAGAGACTAACGGAATTGCTGTTCTCAATTTAGACCAGAACCAGTGAAATAACTTGTGAAATCACAAATAGCAGTGCGTTGCAACATAACATTTGATGTCTGAAACAATTTAGTGAACAGTACTGTGTTATCTAAAGCTGCGGCCGCCTGGACATCTCAGTACAGTTTTTTGTACATCTTTGCAGTGCATTCCCAACATTTTAATGCTCCCGCAATGTAAAATTAACATAGTAGGCACTTTGAACAGTACAATTATAGTACATCACAGCAGAAAGAATGTTCTAGTTTGTTTTTCTTTTTTCATATGAAATGCGTCAGTTGAATTTGTGCACAGAATCAAAAGGGAAATGGCTCACGGATGCTGGTTTTGTCTTACCCACCCAGCAGAAATGGGTGTTCATTGCATTCACAGTGAGGTTTTGTCTATCGCTCCTGTATCTCCTCTACCTGGTGTTTGGCAAGGGCTCCTCCAGGCAATGGAAGCCTCCGGCTAGCCTGAGGCGTTAGTCCGCCTAGGCCAAGGGGTCTGAGCCAAGACCCCCACCCCCCTCACCCCCCAAAGACACGTGAGGCACAGCTAAATAAGATCAGTAATCTGAAACGAAACAAAAAAAAAATACTCATAACATTGAGATGTCGCATATAATTCGTTTATTAAATGTACAGAAATCCTGCTATCAAAATACAAGGACAATACATTTTGGTTTTGTAAATGCTCTACTATAATCTTAATTCTAATGACACGGATGTGATTCTGAGAGAATCGTTTGCAATGGCTTTTACTGCTGGTAGTGTCTGGGTGATCTAGTCTTTGTTATCGCAGGAAGAGGTCAGCTCTGTTTGTGGGTCTCGCTAACCAGTGTTGGTAGTTTGGGGAAGAAGTTCCGCGATGCCAGGTCTCACCTCCATTCGTGTGTAAAGGGATTCCCTGCTGAGAGGTCCGCTGGACCAAACGGTAAAAAGTTTTTTAATTTCCTCTTAAGTAGCTCACTGTCACATTCGCTGGTCTCATTCTGTTTTTGTTGGAGTTTGTGTGTGACAAGTCTACAGCAACGCGCGCCCTGAGTGAAAAGATTTTTATGGCCCCAGTATTTGTCTCTGAGCTGCAGACATCCTGTAAGATTTTTCTGTGTGTTTTTTTCCTCCATCTTTTGAAAGGTTGTGATTCACTTGCAAGCAGCTGCATCCTTTCTTGAGAACTGGATGCGTGCTGTAGGGTGTGCGGTGTCACACCGTTAACAATGAAAACACTGCTCCCCTGTGTTGAAAGAGTAGCCGTTTAGGCCTGGACCCCATCCAGCAAGGAAGGTCCAGTTCAGCTGCTGAAAACCGTTTCCACGTCAATGTTGTGTCTTCAGGAAGGAATATTCCACCCTGAGATGTGAGCAGACATCCATAAAAAATAACCATAAATCTAATATAACTGGATACAAGACACAGTTCCTCTTTAAATAATAGCTAGATCTAAATGATATATTGACCTGATCAATTTGTATTAATATTTAGATATTACATTTACTAAAAAAATGTGTTGTATTTCACATTTTCTATATTTGAACTACTGTAATTTAAACGATGTATTCACTTTGTTGTAAATATACATTGGAAGAATACAAGTTCGTATCTAGATGCAGAAACTCAGTGGAAACTTCAGAGCCGCGTCAAAGCAACAGACCGCTCTGCTATCAGAAGGCTTTCCTGTTTTGTACTGTAGCAGCAGACCAGCAAAATGAAAAGAAAAAAAAGGTCCCCTCTTGAGAAAGAAAGACAGGAAGAATCTGGTGAGAGATTTAACCATAACTGATACCATGATTTCTCTGTTTACTAGCTACAGCAATTGTTTTGGTGATGTTTTTGAAGGATTTTTCCTCGGATGACAATACGAATGCTTTATTTATTCCACCTTTGACAGAAATCTAAGTAGTATTATTAAAATCTCCTGTTCATAATTGCAGATTGTTCATTGCAGGACAGAAGTAATTTACAATAGGTTATGTATTAGGGCATATTTTGACAGACTGCACTGTACAAAATTTTAAACAGGTGTTCTTATGGTGTTTAGACATTAATATTTTGATCTAACTTATTTGTATTTTGGACAAAATACAAATACACTAATTTCTAATAATGACAATCATAAGCCAATTTAACATAAAAAAATCTGTTAAGGAAAGCCACTATTTTCAGTATGTAAATAAGAAAACCAGTCTCAGTAAAACAGTTAAAAAACTGTTTTAGGCCAATGTATGCCTTTTGACCGAACATTCAATTTTTAAATAATGGACAGCAATATATTCCACCATTCAATACCTTGCATCCACAAGTAATTTAATTTTCAAATTTAGTGCAATAAAATATATCAAAAAAAAGGAAACAAAAAAAACACAATAATCCAGTAAAGTAACAAAAGCAAAACTATCCTCATTTTAGTGAGACAATTAAACTGTGTACTATTACTAAACATAATGATGGTATGTGAAAGAAATGCTCTTTACGTCCGATTAATTGGACACGCCCTCGGGCACCTGCTGGCAGCCAGCCACACCTGACCAGTCGCAGGATAATGAGACATCTCTGGGGGGGTGAGGGGGTCTTTGTCGTCTTCATACTGGCCTGAGAGAGAGATAAACAGGCAAGCTGGCAGTGATGAGAAAGTGAATCTTATAGAGGCAATCTGCATTGTTAATTTCTGTAATTATTTTCCCTAGCTATCACTGTGCTATCGCTTTATTGCCGGAGACTTGTAGCGTAATCCATCTTTTTTTCCCTCAACCGTGCGCAAAAGTTGGCCTATTCGGCTAGCAGTCGTTTCGGTTTTTTTTTTCCACCGCCTCCCCGTGGCCCTCGGACTGCTCAAGTATGAAGCCGACACAGTGGCGTGTCACGAGTCCCCTGGGTGCTAAAGGGTGGGGGGGGGGGGCTCTGGCGCTTGGCGGGAACAAGAAAGCACGGGCGTGTGGACAGCAGGTTTTTGAGCCCTGGCGTGAGGTTAGCCAGAGGAGAATGGCAAGGGCAGCCACGGTCGTGGCTCAGCGACAGGGGCTGTGGATGCGGACGGGTGGAGACGGCCTGGCCATGTCTATATCCCACAATCCACTTCCCCCAGCTAAATATGTGTAGGGCTATTTGCTCTTGCACAGCTCGTTCTCCTCATTCCACCTCTCCTTTAAACATATTTAGGTCCTTATCTGATGCCTTTACCCTGCTCTATGCATTCAAACCTGAATGTTTTACGCGAGTAATTGCCTGTCTAGCTTAAGCTGCCTTCCTTGCACCTGCTAGCCTTCCCGTGCTCATCTCCTTACCCTGTGAAAGCTGTCTGTGGAGCTGCAAGACCGCATATTGTCATTACCCTTGGATATTGACAGCGTGTTCATCATACTGCAGGAAGACATCTGGCATAGCCCTCGTTGTCTCTCAGGCCGATCTTGAGCGATAAGTTATAATGAGCTTGAGCTGCTTCCGTGGCCCAAGGTTACAAGAGCCGTGTTCCCCTATACATCCCTGCACATAACCTTTCAATTGCAAAGGTAAGCTGCCAGAAGACCTTCCAAAATACTGCTGAATCAAAAATTTATGTTTAAAATTTGCTGCAGTCTTGTTTTGGGTGATGTATGACTTACTGGTATGTTTTAATACCCCTGCAATTGGCATTTGAAATTGCATTGTATTTTGTAATTTGTAGAGTGGCAAGTCAAATGTAGAAGGCATTATGATTATGTGTGTAATGTGTGTTTTTATGTGTGTTTTCAAGCTGACCCCCCATGATGCAAAATTGGACGTGCCTAAAGAATACTCATTCAGAGGAGAAACAGATTCATATTCACATTCAAAATGTAGCTGCTGGACATATGATATATGGCTGATCGGCTGTGCCCTTGTCAAACGATACACTGAAAAGCAGTCATGAATTAAAGAGGCCAGTGGGCAATGTAAGGAATTCTGATGACAGGGTGGTGACAGTGATTTAGCGCCTACTTGCGTGCCACGTCTTGTGTGACATCTGTTTACCAGTCCCTCTAACATGGACGCCAGCGCTAAACAGGAAAATTGCAGGCATGTGATCGGACACCAATTTCCCGACACAGTCAGGCGAAAAGGGTACTAAAGACATCGTGACGCTCCATGGACAGACTCATGGGGAACCGTTTATTATCCGAAACTCTCCAGGGACATTTGTGACACAGTCAGGCGTTACTTTTACGACTTCATGCTTAGCCTGCCCCATTTTATGTAGTCTGAGCTTGCCCTATGTGCCAAAAATTTTCACAGTAAAAAATCTTTGTGTTCAGATATGCATTAGTATCTGATGCCACTTTAATTGATTGTTATTCATTTTTGCATCCTGTAGCCTGTCCCAGCATGACACAGGCTACAGTGCCGGGGTATACCCTGGATGGTATGCCAGTCCATAACAGTATATTGAGTATTACTATCATTATAGTAACTAATGTACTGATTTTATTTTAATTATAATTGTTTGGAGTATGTTTTACTTACTAATTTTCTTATTTTAAGATGTATGTAAAAGCATTTGCTTTTGCAAATCCTGTTTTCTTTTTTGTTCCTTCCAAGGAAATGGGGTCAAACAACTTAAGTAATACAGGTCTTTCTTATGACCTTGAATTCTCAAATAGCTTCCAAAATCAGTGAGTTCAGGGTCGAATTTCCAGATCTTAAAGTGCTGTTCCTGGGGCTTTGTGAGGGGTAGGTCCGTCTGGAGGACGCCTGTGTGTATTGTTTACTTTATAGCGATACCCCAAAGGACACCAAGCAGAACAAGCACCTGCGTGCCAGTACCTGCCTGCCCCAACAGAGACTGAAGATTTTGTTATTTATTTATTTAATTTTGGCCAGTTGACTCCTCTGCCGGCCCCTGGAGGATGGGCTCCCCCTTTGGGTCTGGTTCCTCCCAAGGTTTCTTCCTTCTAGGGAATTTTTCCTTGCCAATATTGCCTCTGGCTTGCTCACTGGGGGCGTATGTGGGCAGAGATCATGTGAAGCACTTTGAGACAATGTAATATCATGAAAAATGCGCTATACAAATAAAATTGCACTGCATTGCACTGCGATGTGAGCGAACCGGCGTCTCAATCAAGACCAGAATTCTCGGAGCAGCCATCACAGCAGAAACAAAATATAATAGCTTGTATTAATTGTCAGGGGGTTGGAGAGTCACGAATGTTGAGTCGAGTTGCATCCAACGCAATAACACAGGATTTCCGAATAAATTCTGCCAAAAGGTGTCCCATTCCTGTCATTACCAGCCAGAAGAGGGCCAGTTTCCATAAGGGTCCAACTAATCCTCTCCTTCTTAGGATGTGTCCTGGTCTCCCAGTGGATGATGCAGTGTCTCTCCCCAGGGCAAGGATGAGAGTAGTCCTAATTAAACTCCACTCTGCTTTACTACTGTTGAAATACTGAAGACAGCCGACTCCCTTTATCTTCACCGATAATATGGTTAGTAAAATGCAATTCAGGCAGTATTCAGTATGAAAATATAGTACAAGCAACTGAACCGGCACAGTGGTTCAGAGGTAGTTGTGTTTTTTTGTGTAGTGCAATTAATAATGGTAGGATCTTATAAGCAGACATAAACATGGTCATGTGAAAAAGAAAGTACACCCTCTTTCAATTCCAAGGTTTTACATAATAAAAAAATCATCTGGTCCTTAGCAGGTCTTAAAATTTGGTAAATACAACTTCAGATAAACAACAACACAAGACATGTTACGTCGTGTCATTAGTTATGTAACAAAAACCAAGCCAAAATGCAGAAGCAATGAGTGAAAACTTCAGTAAACCACTAGTCATTCCATCGGAATGAAGAGGCTAAGTAGCAGCCAGGTGCATCAAATGCACTTGATTAGCTGATCATCAGCAAGTCATCACCTCTATAAAAGTGGAAGTTTTGGCAGTTTGCTAGTCTGGAGCATTTTGGTGTGTTGTTAAATCAATAATGACATGGTAGAGTCTGTTGTTTTACACTGGAGGTTAGATTTAAATAATTTTAGAACCTGGTAAGGACCAAAATGTAAAACCATAGAACATTCTTTCTCGCATGACTGAAGATTTAAAAGTCATTATGAAATATACACATGCTATAATATTTGACATAAGAACTGACATATGTACCTACAAGACTGGTGGTCTGTAAGATAAAACACATCATTTGTCATGAAGTCAATATCCATTATGAAATCAGTTTGCATCGTAATCGGAGGAGAGGAAAATTACAATTCATACAACATTTAGTGACTTATTATGTAATTAATGTGATGTATGTCTTTAATGTGATGCAATTAATTTCTTTATTAATAACATGTTATCAAAATATGACCCTAGACTAATATAAGCACTATAATTGTTCTTTTTAATTATAAGAATTCAGAATTGTAATGGACTGATATTCCATCCATCTATCCATTTTCTGAAGCCGCTTGTCCTATTCAGGGTTGCGAATGGACTGGTAATATTTTAGCATTTAAAATTTTATTAGTGAAACGTTTTTTGCGTCCTTCCCCCACCATAAGACAAGTAGCTTACAAAGGAAAAAGAGCAGGGCAGCATTACCTAGATGTGGATGTCCTTCAAAATTATCCCACAGAGCAACAAAAATCATACAGGATGTCCAAGAGAACCCCAGGACAACATCCAAGGATCTGCATGACTCCTCACAGCAACTGATGTGCATGTTCGTACCTTGACAATATGACGCAAGCTGAATAGCAGCCACGGTCAAAAGTAAGCTGGAACTAGTGCTAATTTTGAAAAAGTCCATTTGAGGAGGGTATTTTCTGGATGGTTGGGTCTAAAACCGATCTGTTTGGCCACATCCAAAAACATGACATTTGGCGAAAAACCTAATCCTGCCTACTGCCAAAATAACCCTATCCTATCTGTCAAACGTTGTGATAAAAGTATCACGATTAGGGCTGCTTATCTGCACCTTGGACGACCAGGGCTTATACATGTATTCATAATGCCTTGGAGCCTCAGGCCCAATGCGTCTATGACTTAAAGTTGTATTGGAAATACACACAGCAGTAATCTGAAATATTCTAGCAAGTCGGAAAGAATAGAATGACTGCAAGTCTGGACTGCAATATCATGTGCTGGATTGTAAGCCTAACATAACGCAAAACACAGATCTTAATCAGCTGATGTAATTCTATTACCAAGCCTGGCAAACAGGTGCTTAAAAAAGTAGATACCTAATTAGTAACTATAAGGAGTGTCAGGCATAGGAACTTCAGTTTGTCTGCTAAATAATGTTCTCCTGCTTATTGGATTAAGAGGTTTTGATTTGCTTCTTTTTGTAACAATATATAAGGGATTGAGGGGCTTTATTTAAAGTACCTACAAAGATTAAATGTAATAATAATAATATATTTATAATTTACTCATATAAAAGTACTTGTGGTACAAAATATATATTTATATATAAAATACATGCAGTTACATAAGTGTCTGACTTGGGTAAATAAGCCTAGGTAAACTGCCACTGGCAGGGGTGCAGTGAATGGGGTGGGCACCCTGAATGATTCATAGAGGTCAGACGTGGACAAGGGCCCTGGAACATACCAGCAAACCGCTGTGGGGGTGTGCCACCCCAAAGTTTATGACCAGTTCATTCTAGCATCTTGCCCCTGAGTAGTGAGATGACCTCACCATAGCTGAAGACAGCTGATACTACAACGGCCTTTATATATGTGCAATATTATTTGGAACTGTACTTATATTCAATGTGCAATACTCACTTACAATA
>JAODKM010000025.1:8094232-8125193 GCA_026780845.1 Petrocephalus sullivani
TTGTGTCTCTGTGTGACAGTTGTAGTAGTAACATGAGCAATTTCCTCCGGGATCAATAAAGTTTTTCTGATTCTGATGATTCTGATTCTGATATAGCAACAAAGAATATGCCATTATTACAAAAGTCTGTATCCCAGAATCAAATGTAATAACTCTGTAATTGTCCGGAACTGTTCTGTTTGTAAGTTCCATTTCTCATAACCACTAAGGGAAATGTTCAGCCTTTGAATCCGTTGTTCAGGTCCACAGTATTATTTGCGACAGTGTTTGTATCATGTTGTTGGTAAAGGATTATTCATAGTTTTCCTTTGCATGTTTGTTTTGGTAATTGTTTTGTTGTTACAATCTACTTTTATCTTTCTGTGCTCACTGAATTGCCCCGGATAAAGGCATCCAGTGAACAAATCTGTAAAAAACAATTTTCATACAAAATTTGGCTTTGCGGAGATCACATTAAGCGGTTTAATTAAACATGGAATTACATTCATGGATCAGGGTTCAAAGATCCTTGGCATCCTAATGCGCCGAGTCCATCTGTCTTGCGGTCCCTCCAGTTCTCCGCCGCTACCTTTAATTAGCCGAGGACAGCCGTGCCCCCTTCCCATCAACTCCTTCAAATGTGTAACGGGAAGGAAAAAAGCAATCTGTCCCCTTTTCTGTCGTAGGAAATCACAGATTAACATGCTTTCCCTATCGAATGCAAGGAATGTCCGTCCCCCTGGAGTGATGCTAAAGAACAGCTTCTGTTCGCGATCAATAAATGAGATGTCTTGCAGTCGGGGCTGCGCAGGGGAAGCCGCCGTTTTGCGCCTGCCTCTAATTTAATGTTGATGACTTGAGACACGGACTACTCAGAGCAGCATAATCCTTGCTCTCGACTTTCACTGTAATCCTTTATAATTGCTCCTTCTGTTTCACCCAATACAGTCTCAAATTCCACTAAGGAACCAAGAAATCCCTCATTTATCTCAGACTTAAAGGCATTATCTAGGAATTTTTTTACTCTTAATATAATATATTTACATATATGTCTATACATACACTATAAAACTAACAAATATCAGAAATATTATACATTTATAGTAGGAATATAAGATTTATATTCATGACAACTATGCATGGTAAATACTGCAAAAATATTTTGCATTCAACGAACACAAGAAAGTGCATTATTTTATTATTGTTATTATTAATGATTATTATTATTATTATTATTATTAGTAGTAGTAGTAGTAGTAGTAGTAGTAGTAGTAGTATACTGGTTTTATATTTTTATATTTGGATGCAACATCACATAATGCTTTGAAGTGCAAGATACCTAAAGGCTAGTACAGAATAAATCTGAAGTATGGCATTAATAGAGAAGAACCTGCATGTCTTGCACAAAAAATGGATTGCACATTTCTGTGAGTTATTTTGATGCTAATATCTTATATTAGCTACAGTGCATTAACAAAAAACATATCCTAAGTAGAGTCTGGCATGATTAATGCATGTATAAATAGTGTCTTACAGACAGTATATTTGTCTTCCATTTGTAAGTGCAGTGTTGCAAGCACGTTCTGTTCACACGGAACCCTTCACAATGGACTCAAAAAGCCCAAACCTCTCCAATGTGTCTCTTTCGTAAAAGAAAGGCTTGCTTATACTTACAACATGTGGGAAGCTTGATATATTATATATATTGATATATATTGATATATTGTATGTTTACGGTATATATTAACATATTTATATAAACTGTCATTATCAGTCTTAATGGTATACTGCCAGAAAAATATTTTACATTCCATGTGTATCTGTAGGCTGAAGTTTATATAAAATATGATCAGTACACTATGAACATTTTATAATATTTATTACGTCAGAAACATTCCAAGCTCTCCACAGAATACTGAGCATTCTGTTCAATCACATCATTTGTTTTCTTGATCAGGTGATTAAAGAAGCATCTTCAGTTTAATTCTGACCTGTGGCTTTTGAACAGTCCAGTAAACTGGTTCATTCTATTTAAATGTCAGGCCCAAAAATTTTTGCATCATGTGTGGAAACAGAAATACAAACTATAGCTACTTACATTTAAAGTGGCCCCTATGAAATATATATGAGAAGGTAGAGAATAGTATTGAAAGTGAATGTGAATTAACTGGGATATCCATTAGAAACTTGATATTCAAAACAAGCCTGTAAGTTTTTAATGACTGTAACCTAAGTGTACTGTGAAATTATTCATTTGTTTAGTGAATTGGGGATTAGACACAAGTTGTGAAAATATCCATTTATAAATGATGTATACTAATTATCCATCTACCCATCTATCCATCTCGTAACCCAGTGTTTCCCGACCCAGTCTTTGGGGAATACCGGACAGTCCACGTTTTTGCTCTCTCCCAGCTCCAAGCCAATCAGGAACACCGGATACCTGGTCCAGGCGTGCTGGGAGCTGAGAAGAAGCAAAAATGTGGACTGCCTGGGGTTCCCCGAGGAATGGGTTGGGAAATTGTCCTAACCACTCACCCTGGAGGGTGGGGAGAGGGGGTGGAGCCTATCCCAAACTGGGTGCAGGCTTGGGGTACACCGTGAAAGGGATGCCAGTCCATCACATACACAAAGTTATACTCCATGTACAACTGACAGGCACCAATTAGCTTAACTGCAGGAGGAAACCGGGGTACACAGAAGAAACCCACGCAACATGGAAAGAATATGAATTTGAATTTACTTTTAAAATGTCGATAAAGCTAAATCCTGTGAATGCAAAGTTGTCAAAGTAGGCAACATTGAATAGTGCTCGTGCCAGTGATCCTGAATTCCAAAGTTCTGTAAAGGCAAATTACTATAAGCAGTATAACTAAGCAGTATGCTATAAGCAGTATAACAGGCACCACAGGAAAACATTAAACTGAATAACCCTGCCGTCTGCCTTCTCATTTTCCACCTTGACAAATGCTATTATTTCCTTGTAAATTTTGATTTTGATAACAGGAATCTAACTAACTAAATAATCTAACCAGAATCTTGAATTGAATCTTGAATCTTAAAGGTAACTTGCCTCTAAGTGCATCATTATAAATATACAGAATTTATGAATCACTGCATGTGTATAGCATTCCAGTTGATAAGGAATTACTTTAAGCATTTACCATATTTTCCATTTTGAAGCTGACAAGAACCATATTTTGTGTGATTGGAGAATCGATTCTTCTGAAACACATGGTGGGCGGAGTCATATTACTGCATCAGTGACCATTGGTTACTGATCGATCCAAAGCAGGCAGTGCTTAACAGCAAAGTAATCACGGAATTCAAGGCCACCTTTAAAGTTTATGTTTACATTTCATTTGCACACACTGAACACAAACGCACAAATACCACCCGTGTTTCCTTCCAATAGACTTCCAAGTACACTTTCAACTGGCACACACATAGATACACATGCACCGTCACGGGGACACACACACACAAATACCCAAATGCACAAGGGCAAACATTTTTCCTGAGGTCCAACGGCAATAAATGCGAGGATGGTGTTTGAATTAGCATATATGCTAAGCGTTCGAATACGAAATGCAATGTGCTAATACTGAGCAGATGAGATAAAGCGAAGGTGGAACTGACACAAGTCAAGCGTTCCCTCGGATCTCCTCCATTTACTTTAGGATTACGCCACTCATTCCATTTGACTTGGCCCCGGCTCTGACTCTCTCCGAAACAGATGCCGCCTATTGATTAATGGCCAACGGCACTTAAAAGTCAAAAATGTCAGTGACTGTCTTCTACGCCAGTGTCATTCCTCTGCGGGATAATGGCCCGGACTGGGACTGCTGCCAAGTGCTCTTGACAATAAGGAGGTCAGGCGGCTGTTCGCCCACAAGCCGGCAGATACGTGCCGATGTAACGCCAGGCCAGCTATTAGCAGGAGGCGGAGTTAAAGCTAGCTAACAGTGTCAATTCACTTGGCGGTAACTTAGCCCAAGTCATGGCGGACGTGAAATGAAAATAAAAGTTTGTTTTCTGCCGTGGTGCGAGTCTTATGACACTGCTAAATAGGGTTGTGTGTTGCCCGGCGAAGGGGCCACGGGGGTGACACTGATGCACAAGTGATGAAAATGGCATTGACAAATCAGAATGCTGTCCCTTAAACAACCTTCAGATTTCAATATCATTGATTAGTGTGAGGAGTAGACAGCTTCTGCCCTGAACTCCACCCTAGCCAATTAGGAGCGCTCGTTATTCACTCATGCGATTTGGACCTCTACCCCGGCAAGCTAACCCTATGATTGACACGGAGCTTAAAGCTTGTCAGTATGCTATTGTTCCCAAGCTGGATCCAGAGGATGGAGATATAGCACTAGAATCCGCCAATGACTAATCAAGGCTATGGGCAGAAGACACTAATGATCAATAATAATTGTCCATTGCACTAGTCCCCATTTAGCACAAAGCAAGGGCAGCTGTGATATTGGACCTATTGTATTATGTCCCAAATGCTGACTGTGAACTTCTAAAACTACAGTTGTAAAAAGCCAAATAGAAAAGCAATAAAAAAAATTCAAAATTGCACGTCGGCCTGTGTGTGCATGGGTGGGCATAATTAAAAAAATAAACACTGAACCATGCATATGGCGGCAGGACATGACACATGGAAAAATATATGCCTAGAAATGACAAAGATAGGGGTAAAAGCCACATGTGTGCGAACAACTTCCATATATAACTATGCGTCGGTCCTGCTCATTTTTCGTGGATCTCGTCACGTCTCGTATTTATTGCTGTGCGTTTTTGTGTTTACGTGAGAAAGAGAAGGACAGAAGTGAGAGCACTGACGAGAGAGAGAGAGAGAGAGAGAGAGAGAGAGAGAGGGAGCTAACGTGTGTCATTTGACCTTGGTCATTGTTGTAGAACCCTAGTTTCTTGCCAAGCCAATCAATAAGCCAAACAAGCAGAACATGAGTATTTAGAACATGGGAAACAAAAATCAAACACAGATAGGTTATCTGCCTTGCCCAGATCACCCTTCTGAACAAATATTTTATTAACACTTCTAAAATGACTTGCATATTTAAAAAAAAAAAAGCATAAGCTGAAAGACAGTATCAGCACCGGCCAGTGGTGACGGGGGTAGCTGAGGAACATCATACATAACTGATTGTATAGGACACTGACCATTATTCTGACACTGGGGATCCATCAGAGAAGAGGCCAGTCATTAAATGTTCTCAAAACTTCATGTATACACACACATATATATATACACATCAACTCAGTGACCATTTCAAAAATTACACAGGCTTCTTAAGGCAAATGGTATTGTCTTACAAACAGTTACTGTGGATGTAATCAGCTATAGATCAGGTACACAAGTCAAGATGTTCACTTTTTGCGGGGCAGGACGTTATAATAGCTGAGACATGGTCTTAGTGATTTTAAACATGGTGTAATAGTTGCTGTCGAACATGGTGGTTCCAGCATCTTAGAAACTGCAACAAAAAGTAAAAATTAAGTTGGGGGTTCTGTGACTAAAAAGAACCTTAATGAGGTCAGCAGAGAGTGGCTCAGCTCATTAAAGATAACAGGAAGGCCACACTTGGAAAAAATAACAGCTTAGTCTACCATTATAGTAGTTCTAAAGACAACAGGGTGCCATAACACATACCATGTGAATGTATCTAATGAAATGTAGAATAATAAGAGCTGTTTCTTTGGATCCGAAGTAATAGTTTGGCACATGAAACAAATGAATAAGCAAAGTTCACTATACAAAGCTTCAGAGCAGCAGTTCTGCAGAATGTATACAAAGTGAATCCACAATGCTTTGAGAAAATAAATTTGCATAGGCATGCTGCCATTGGCCCTCCGGCCTTCTTGGGGAAAGAAACTGATAGCCTGAACACACACAGGGACACAGGCGGTAAATATGCAAAAATGTGGCATTTATAAATTTAATGGACCGTTTTACATATTGCATATGAGCAAGAAATATTTTAACTGAAATAATATCATTTTACACATTCATATATATGTATTTTAGATTAAGCATACCATTGCCATTTTATACTATTTTAACACAATTTTGTATTTTCTTCGTTATTGAATGCACTGACAGTTTCTACTATGTGGATGTCTTCCATCTTTAATCACTGACTACAGTGGAATGCTCCAATACTTACGCGCTCAACACAAAAATACTTAGAGAACTCAGAAATATATGGTAAAGTACATGTGATGCTTCATGTATGTACATGTATAGTTGCTTCAAAGGGCTTTTTCCACCTGTTTCTACATTGAAAGGATATTTAAATGAACATGACTAGATTGGGAAAATGTACACAACTTTCTGAAGTTGCTAAGCCAAGGTCAGGTAAGCCACACCATCATGGTTGCATATTCGTCCTCTACTCACCAGTTTCTTCGGTGAAACAGGTACGTCAGAGCAAAAGAAAGTGAGACCTGAAATCTTACAAATTCCAGAAAATATATTGTAAACAGTTTTTTATGCTGGTGATAGGTATGGCAGTGTCTTTAAGGACGTTATTCTGACATATCAAGGTCAGAAAAATATGGCTGTGAGTAAATTATTCAAGGCAAAACAAAACATCTATTTCACCAATATCTTGCTCCTTTACACTTCCCAAAATCCCAACCTAAACTTCATATGTATTTGATTATTCTACTCTTTTGTCCATCACAGCAACATTCATGATGAGAACATAGGAACACAATGAAAATGTCTCCTCACTAAATCTATAAATGAAATTCTCCATAGCATTTGCGAGAGCCGTTTTCAGAAATTACGCTGGTTTCCTTCCAACAGGCCTTAAATTAAAGGTAAGTACACATGCCTGGGTGAGGGGGGGCCGGCGACCAGGCCTGGCACAGAATGCAGCCGCATTCCCCAAAGCAGCTTTGCCGAGGCCGCCCCGGTGGTGGAATTCCTTTCAGCCAAACGTATGCCTTTGTCCTAACGAGCCGGCGGATATTAATAGAACCTGTGCTCTCTCGCTCCTAGTCGTGCGCTTATGTCTCCTCTAATTACATGGGAGGCACGAGAGCCTCTGATAGGAGACAGTGGTATTTCGGTGCAATTAAAGAGGAAGCTTCTGACTGGAGCTCTGGAGGTCTTGCCAGAATGCACGCGTGTTGTACTACATGCAACATTCATGGCACATAATGCTACTCGCTTTCTTAATTTTTTGACTGAAAACATGTTTAGTAATCACTTATTGATAATGTCACATAGATGAAAATTTTGGAGTTTAATACAGGAAGTATAATAAACACACTAATTCACTTATGGAACAAAAACGTGTGCCGTTTTACCTGCCAAATTTCCTAGGTCTTTTATGTTTGAATCGTATTTGCCTTCTGCTGTAGGCAGGACAGATACAGACATTTTCCATGTACTGTTACATCATTGTAAAAAGTCTTGGCTTGCACACGTGCAGTCGGGCTCTGCAGGGAGCTCTGTAGGAATGGCATTGTGGGTAACATTCTGATCTGTCTAATTTTAATCTGGAAAGGAAACAAGGTCCAATGGAGATTAACATGACAGAAGGGTCATGTCTACAAATGGAGCTGACTGTGGCGAGCAGCAGCATACGGTTTCATACTGTTTTCCTCAGTCATTTGTTTGCTATTAAACACATAGTGTCTAGTGTAATTTCTAGGCATAGTGGCTAGTGTCTGGATAACAACACTGAGCAGTCATAATGTCCTTTTGACTAAAACACAACTTGTGTTTTTACACACAGTAGTTTTTCTCCAGGTTATGTTGCAAGACTTATATGTCTTATATATTATATGTGTGTTTCAAATAGGGACCAGAAAATGTTTTTTTCGGTCGTATTCCTATTTTTCTAATTCCTTCTTCAAAATCCCTGCTTTCTGACTATAATTAAAAATTACAGATTTTCTATGAAATTGCGCCATGTGAAGATTTGTACAACGAATATTATCAATCATTTGAAATGCATCAGCCCACTGGCCACTTGATTTCTAACTACATTATATTCATAGGCAAATGCATTTCATATCGCCGTGCATGAATATTACACACATTCGCAGTCATATATGAGGATCTCACGTATCATTTTTATGCATTTGACTTCCAAGAAAGGTTGTGTCAGCGAGACACGAGGCCCTCGTGAGGAGCGCGATTACATGTTGCCTCCCTGTAGCATATGGATGTCACTGCTTCCAAGGATTCCCTCTGCCAGGTGAACATCTGTTACTTAGCACTCACACGGAAGTGAAAGCCATGACTCCGGCAAGATGTAATCTAAGGAAAACTATGTTAACCCCCTGTCTGCTGTGATGACTGTTTTTATAATAGTACAAGACACAGTTAGGGTATTCCTAGGGGTTCCAAACACTGTTACGTAGCAAAATAATTGCATATTCACTTTTGATGTTTCCTGGGAATCTAAGCCTAGGGTTAAGAATAGTGTTATACAATTTAATACATACATCAATAGGCAGATTTATTATTTAGCTATTTTTTAATTGGATCTTTATAATTTGACCGTATCCAATTTCATCTGTAATACCCTGGTTATAGGAATTAACCAACGGGATAACAGTACAGTAGGGTAAAAAAAGTGCTGATATCACATGCATACAGTTAGTTAGCTGTGATCATGTGCTCACACGTCATTTATGAGATGCTCTGTCTGATAGGGAGCTCACAGTAATCCCCATCCAGCCCATCTCCCACATTACACCCTGTGCAGAATCAGGTCTGGCATAATCCTGGGCTGCAGAACTTTAATCACACTCAGAGGAATGGGGGTCTGCGGCTATAGATTCAGTGTTGGAATGTGAACACATTGTGTTGCATTTGGTATTACTGTAGTGTGTTAACCTATAATATATATATATATATATATATAAAATAATGCATAATACTGTCCATAATAGTGTCCAATTCTCCTTTTCGCAAATTTTTTCTTCATTGAAATCCAATAATGAATATGGAACAGTTATCAAGGGAATTTATAACCAAACACAATAACACAGATTAAGGCGTATATAATCTTATAATTGAAAATACATGCCGCAAGTTCTTCGCTGCACGAGCCGGTCGTTTCTTTTTGAAACCCAAGACATGCAGCACTTCCACGCAGTCTGGAAGTGCTACAAGAGGACGCAGCAAAATCCCCGGCACAGTGGCGAACGCAAGATTCAAGTAGCATGTAGCTTTACACCGATAAAACGCGGCGGTGCTTTTCGGTCATTTGTCAGGACCTAGGAAGTAACGCTGTGGAGCTACAGAAGCTGAGTCAACAGCCACTTGTTCCAAAATCGGAAAAAAACCCGAAACCACATATATGCATACACATATATACATACCATACGTTGTGCGCTAACAGCATTTTGAAGCTAGATCTGAGGAAAGGAGCTGTAGTGCTTCATTAGGTGCTGCTTCTAAAACGTCCACCCAAGTGTCACAGGAGCATGCCTGTTGAAATCATATAATATATTATATATACCAGGTACAAGTGTAAGTAGAATCGGAACAATAGCTACACAAAATCTTCCAACCGAGCAAATAAGACGATTCAAGAATGAGAAATGCAACACTAAGAACGTTCAGGCAACACAGTCCATAGCCAATGTCCGGGTCTTAAGGAATACCAGGCAACTTTATATAGAAATTTTAAGTTTGGACATATTCTTTTCTTTTACTTAGCAATGCTGTACATTGCTCGATACTAGATTCACATGAATTCATAATTAAATGAATTAACACAAATACAAATCACCTATGAAACATGGCATAAATGGCTGCATCTTAAATCAGCTACAGTGCTACAGTGCGGCCCTCATGACTACAGCCACGTTTAGGGAAGCCTTCTTATGGAGAGGCGTGGGAGTGTTCCTGCCAGTCCTCCAGGATGACAGCTGCTGAGGAACCAACTCTTCCATGAGGAAACAAGCAACACGAAAAGGTGAAAAAGTCTCCACATCCTCCTCTCTGCTCTTCCTTTCTGTGTGACCCGTCTTATGATTTTATTTTTCTTGAGTCTGTCGGTGTCCCGGGTCATGGAAAGAACATGAATTTCTTGTTTCAAAACAAATGTGGAATGGTAAGATTTTCTCAGAAAATACACAAGAGTAATATTTTATTTCTGAGAGGAGTGTACTGTTAAAAAAAATCAGGTATTGCATTACTAAGTCAAAATAACCCACATGCAGGTACAGACTTACAATATAGCCCAAAACCAAAAGGCACTCATTTTTAGTGTTAAGGAGTATATGTTAGATTGTATTCATGCTTTTAAGCAATTTAGTCACTGAGATAGCAAACATCCGTTACTTTCACCACCTCAGGGACATTAAACAAACCCATTAACTAAATGAAAGCAAATGACAGTTTTCCTTTTTGGAAGTGACATTTCTCTGTTATTTTATGCTTTCATTAATTTCAATAACTTGGAAAACATAAAAACATGAAGATCACCCCAAGTGTTAAATGTAGAGCAGAAATTATTGCAGTAAATGTTTTTTGACAAATGTCTCCACGGCATAAGGACTAAAACAAGTAACAGGAATGTCTTTTGTGGTGATAGGAATGACCCTTCAAGCTTTGTTGGCTTGTGGGTTAGCATTGCTCAAATTTTGCTCAGACACTTTATGATGGAAATGCTTGATTGTTCGGGGCTAAAAGGGCAATACTCTACGTCTTTGCGACAGGGCCCCGGTCTTGCAAACCAAACTGTCCTTTCTCTGGCTTTGTGGGAAAATGACCGAGCTAATTAAACTGATCCTGAAACCTCAAAACAGTAATCATTCAGCTGAAAAGGATTTTACATATCCGGCGGGTTCTTTTGAAGCAGAACCAAATACGTGGCCCCTGAAATATTCACACACTCACAGCTGTACACTTTTCTTAATTTTATCATGGTGATTGTACGTGGTCATAGCTAGATGGTATAATTCAGTAAAACTTCTTATACAACCAAACATAAAAATTATTATGACAATGGAGATTATAACGAGGAACTAAAGTCAAGTGAAAAAGAATGTACGCCTTCTTTCAGTTCTGTGGTTTTACACATCTGGACATAAAAATCATATCGTCCTTACCAGGTTCTGAAATTTAAACCTAACCTTGGGCGTAAAACAACACACAATAGATTCCACTGTGCCATTCTTTATTTAACAAAAATTAAGCCAAAATTAAGAAGCCGTGTGTGAAGAATTAAGCACAATTCCAAAGCACGCAGAACCACTTTCAGCACCAATGACTTGAAGGAATTATTTTCTGTAGGACCATCAGTCTCTCACATCATTGTGGAGGAACTTTAGCCCACTCTTATTTATAACATTGCTTCAGGTGATTGAGGTTTGAGGCCTGGACTTTGAGTCATTGCAACACCTTGATTCTTTCCTTTTTCAGGCATTCTGCTATAGATGTGCTGGTGTGCTCGGGATCATTGTCCTGTTGCATGACCCAATTTCAGGCAAGCTGTAGCTTTCAGACAGATGGCCTCACATTTCACTCCACAATACTTTGGTATACAGAGGAGTTCATGGTTGACTCAGTGACTGCAAGGTGCCTAGGTGCCGTGCCTGCAAAACAAGCCAAATCATCACCCCTCCACCACCGTGCTTGACAGTTGGCATGAGGTGTTTGTTCTGTTATACGGTGTTTGGTTTTCGCCATAATTGGTGCCCTGAGTTATGGCCAAACATCTACGCTCTTGTCTTGTGGTTAGTTCAGATGCAACTTTGCAAAGCTAAGCCAAGCTGCCATGTTCTAGACAGAAGAAGCTTTCTCCTTCCAAAAAAGCCACACAGTCTTTTTGTAGTTGTACTGTCATGACCTTGAACATTTAACATACTAACTGAGGCCTGTGGAGCCTGAGATGTAACTCTTGGGTTTTGTGCAATCTCTCTGAGCATCACACGATCTGACCTTGGGATGAATTTGCTGGGATGTCCACTCCTGGGAAGATTGGCAACAGTCTTGAATGTTTTCCACTTGTGAATAATCTTTCTCAATGCAGAATGATGGATTTCAAATTGTTTGGAAATGGCCTTATAACCCTTCCCGGATTGATGGGCAGCACCAATTGCTTCTCCAAGACCATTGCTGATGTCTTTCCTGCTTGGCATTGTGTTAACACACACCTGACTGCTCCAGACCAGCACACTGCCAAAATGTCTGCTTTTATGGAGGTGGTCACGACGCTGATGCTCAATTAATCAAGGGCATTTGGTTAGCATCACCTGGCTGCTACTTACCCTCTTATTTCCCATTGAAGTGTACTTAATTTTTCACACGCTGCTTCTGTATTTTGATTTAGTTATTGTTACATAAATAATGACACAATGTAATATACCATGTGTTGCTGTTCATCTTGAGATTGTACTAGGTATTCTATTTCACATGAATGTATGTACGATGTAAGAGACTCATAAAGTCTCACTGAAAACAATTTACTTCAACTGATTGCTGCTGAAGGTGGTTCTACATACTATTGAATCTTGTGTGTGCAGTTTTTCACACATGGCTTCTCCATTTCGGCTTCATTCTGTTAAATAAATAATGACACGGTAGAACCTGTTGTGTTGTTTTATACCTGAGGTTAGATTTAAATCATTTTAGAACCCGATAAAAACCAGATAATCGTATTGCGTCCTGATATGTAAAATCATAGAACTCAAAGAGGGTGTACTTTCTTCTTCAAATGACTGTGTGTGTGTGTGTGTGTCTATGCTATTAGTGACACTGCATTGGTTAAAGTTATGCAAATAAAGCAGTTTTCGCAACAAATGGCTGATAAGTAAAATACCTGTTTGTGCAGTTCCTCCATGCCCCTACTAGCAAGGGAAAAACAGAAAACCTGTCTCATTGTCCCCTGTACACAGGTGATATTTTAGCACACAGCACCTAATGCTCTGAATAGACAGGAACTGGGCACTTTAGCAAGCAAGGTTCCTCCTTCAGGCTTTCCCCGGGCACCCTACCTAGCTAATCACCGTCATCATCACCCCCACCTTAACCATCATCTTTGTCATTATCATTGTCTTGATCATCATTTTTTTTTCCTCGGTACAATACGTCCAAGTCAGTATTTGCAGTGCTGTTCGAATGTTTGTTCAGTCTGTTAGCAGGATTGTCCTGGTCTAAAGGGGCTTTGGAAGGACATCTCTGCTGCAAACAAGCTGCTTTTTATACCCACATAATACAGTGTTTACTTAGAAGGATCTGTGTGGATGTTCAAAGATGAGCTGAAATATGTTTGCCATGTGATAAGATGCCATGTGACGAACTAATAATTTTATAATATATAACCTTTATATAATAATAATAATAATAATAAAAATTAAACCTAAATAATTGCAGTTTGATTAGATGCATTATGCTGTAATCATTGGCATAAGATAGCATTTGATATGGGGAGAGAGGGGTGCACAAGTTAATAATTTAAATTCAGAAGTCTAGTTATTGAGGGAATGAGGCCAAATTAAATATTGGAGGGGGGGTATAGCCCCCCCTCACCATCCCTGCAGTCCCTACACCCGTAGCCATAATAATGTTCCAATGTTTCCAAGAGGAATCTTGTTCCAGAAAAAAGACAACTCCAGCCTTTACCCCAAGCGTGTCTTTACTGCGCAGGATCCAGAATGTCCTCACTGTGCGATCGCTGCTCACGACAGCCCCGTGCACCTTGTGACCTCGCGCCCACAGCCGCTGCAGATGTCCCTTTTCTTCTTCATTACCCAACAGCAGCTGAGTGTCGCCTTGCCTGGGTCGATACCAAGAGGCCCGGCTACGGGACATTTCTACGCACGCGTGTGCCATGTGTCGGCAGAAGGGCGGCCAGCTCGCTTCCAGATCAGCCTCCCCACTTGTCCGCCCGCCTGCCCGCTCAAGAGCAAAACAGGCAGAAGAAAGTGCAGCGTTTTTCTGCTCCGGTGACCCTAACCTTTCATCTTCTAGTGCAAGCAGGTGCCGACGCCTGAAGTCAATTGCCTTTACCCCACTGCACTGTCACCCTTATTTACTCGCGGAGGTAGACTTTAGAGCTTGTCGCAGTGCCAACCAAATTGTTTCCAGTGTTCCAGGTGACACTGGGGCTTCTTCTCCTGAAATTAAAAGAACGAGAGAAATGGCTCAAGAGCTAATGCACTGAAGCAAAGATTAACAACCAACTGTTCCCTTTCTGATACTCAGCACCTGCCCCTCCAGACTAAATCACGGAAAACCCTGCTGTGTTAAATGTGATTTGTGCTTTTGGATAGCAAAATAAATTTTTCATGCAATAAAACAATTAGGTTAATATTATTACTTAATTTACTTACTCTTATGATTAAGATTTATAGAATAGTATTAATAGAATATTTGTTGTAATGCCATCTTTATTTGTTCTAAGGCCAGCTTTGTCATAATGTATTTTTGTACATAAAAATGAGAATACGTATAAACATAAACTGAAATTTTGCAGTTATGTGTTTAAAACAAAATTTAGTTTCACATATTCTACAAATAATACAGTATCCATTCATACTTTTCTGCTTTAGGCAAAAGCTTCCTGTTGAGAAAAAACATGGCAAGTAATTTCCTCACCAAAATGTTTGCTGTGTAAGATGGACAGAGGGGCTGGACAGAACTTCTGCACCTGTCCTTGACCCTTGTACCTAGGTGGAAAATGTTTCATCTCTCGTGTTTCCAAACAGGAAATCTTTGAGGAAGATTCAAAAAGGAAAGCTTGTTACTTTTTACCTAGTCCATATATATGTTCTAAGTTTTTCATGTCTTTTTTTTTCCTTTGCTAAAAAGAACAAACAAAGATATTTTCTTTTAACGCATCCGAAACAATGGCACACGTGAAAGAACTACCACTAAACAATATGCTCTAGGAGAACAGGGCAAACTTCTCCACAGCTGAAGTAGGAATTGAAACCTTTGGCCCTTGGGCTGCTAGCAAATTAGCCAACACCCAACCCCCATGTTAAAACATCCACCCACCCACCCATCCATCCATGCGCTATCTGCTTGTCCTTGTCACAGTTGTGGGGGAGAGTTTGAGCCTATTCCAGGTAGCATAGGGCACCAGGGTACATACATGCACACACTTAAGCTGCAGGCAATGAAGACCCACGAATTAACCTAACTGCATGTTGTTGGACCATGAGAAGAAACCTGGAATCCATGGTAAAATATTTGAATGATAAAAGATAAAAGAATATATAAAAATTATAAAAGATTATTTAATATGAATATTCATGTTTAGTGGTTTGACCTGGACCTTAATAAACAGAATCATCTTAATAATGCAAACCATACTGTTTTTGTAATAATTTCTAGATCTCATTTTTGATTTATTCATATGATCTATGAGGGGAGGAGCTCCAGCGTGAGCAGGGTTATAGCTCGCTAAGCGTAGCTCTCTCGCACTCATGCTCCATGTGGCCCTGCCATTATACAAGCTTTGTCTGCTCTCAATAGGCCACCTTGAAAGCCACAGAGAAGATAACCTGATAGGGGCCCTCCATTGCTGCGACGCACTCCAGGCTAACGCCGAGGACCGGGCGCCCTTGTCGCTGGCTGTAAGCGTCCTTGGCAACTGCGGCCGGTGGGGCCACATCTGAAGGGAGCTTGGGGAAATGGATGCCAACAACTTTTCGAATTCCACGGGGGCTTCCCAAAGCGGGAGTGGGAGAAAGGAGAGACGTGTCCCTGGGGAGTGGGCCGGCATGCAGCACGCATTGCTTATAGTCCCAGGGGCCTTTCTGCTGGACTTTGTTTAGGACCTCTGGTGGAACTGAGTTTGCAATACGATACACCTCACTGTGGCCACAAAGGAAAGGCCCACATTTATGGACGTATGACCAAATAATTAATATATCATGAATTTAGACTTTCGAGATCATATACTGAACCCCGTAATCAGTTTCCTATTTTGAGGCCGCTGTTGTTCCACAAGTACTTGTCTCTTGCTCGAAAGTCTGTCGGAGACATATGTGGGGACGTAGCTACATTTTAATAGCTGAGATGTCCTGTCCCAGCAATAACAACGCATTACAGGCACACAAAGTGCAGCAAGGAAGAGGTGCTGTGAAACGGAAAGGGAGGTGACATAAAAGATAATGTTTGGCACCAAAACGCGACAGGTGGACCGAGAGCAACAACTTACCCTTGTGGACAGCAGACCAGAGCTGGGCTCATACAACTTCGGCAGTGTGTGGGCGGTGTGTGACTCAGAGGGTTAGACCTCTGGCCCTGTCCTTGGAAGGTTGCTGGTTTGAATCCCATCCTCGCATGACTTTTCACCTCTCAGTCGGGGCCTTGAGCAAGACCCTTCATCGCCCAAAATATGTTCTGCAATGCTGAATAACTAGCTGAACCCAAACTTCATTACATTGCATTATTTTTCTTGTGTTTAAATAATTATTTCTGTAGTATCACAATATTCTATTTTCTGGATATTTTACTTGAGTCATACATATTCTTTAAATTTGTCGGCATACATTTACATTGTTTGTACCGTATGTGCCTTTGTTTGGAGTTATATGTATGTTCGTCTGTACACTGTGTTTTTCCGCCGCAAGTAATTATCAATACCATTAACGTAATTTGTCGGTAATACAGTATTGAGATACGAGGCTTGCAAATGTAACAATAAACATAACACTTCAAAAGAATTTATGTTCTATCTTTTTTAACTTTCACATATCACAATTAATCAGAGACAGGAATAGAAAACAGAAACGCTGAGGTACGGCCGACAAATGTGCGGCGTTTTACTGTGGTCACAGGGTGTTACGGGGAGTGCCGTGGCTAACCAGTGGCCTAAAGTTAAAGGGGAAAAAAAATCGGAATTACGTGCAGAGCTAAGGAAAACAAAGGGGAAAGCCTCTGTGGAGACAATCTGCTCGCGAAGCAGGAAGCTTAGTCACTCAGATGTACGCGCATCACAAAGACTGGCGTCTGGAGGATGTGTTGCTACGGAGGGCGATTGTGTCAGCACTATTGGCAGGAACGTTTCCTTACAGGTGAACTCTTAAATGGAGACTGACAGATATATGTTTCCTGCTATTCTGTGAGGCGGGCAGGCTTAGAGCAGACCCCACTGGGGCAGGCTCACCGGTGTCTTGGCCTGACCTGGTCATTCTGTCATTCATACGAGAGGAAGGTGACTTAGCCCCTGAGTCCCTGACCACCCTAAGATGACATTGTTCTCGCTGGTTAATCTATTTAAAAAACTGTTTTACTTGCACTGGGAATGAACAAATAAAAATATATGGTTTATCATTGTGTGCCTGAATTTTATCTGCTAACCTACTTGGGTCTTTAAGTATTGATTTATTGGTTTGTGCTCAGCAGTTTGATTATTAATAATTGATCACATTTCATTATATGTTGTATTGTGTAGTGAGTACTGTATATAAGATTACTATACTGTACACATTGGCAAATGGTTTGGAATACACTGTAAACATTATTATTATTGTTATAATAACTATTATTATTATTGTTGTTATTATTCCTTAATTTATTCAAATGCTAGTTATACCAAACAGCACGGCACAGTTATTCTTAAAGGTAAAATAAAATTGTAGTCAAGTAATACTGTAAATTTAATAACTGAGCATTAATGTTAAATACTTACAAAATCACATCCAGTTTACAAGGAGTTGGCACATGAATGAATAAAGGCAGAGAGGAGCCAAGAGAACATCACAGTTCCTGAGCAGAAGAATTGCTGGCTGGGGTGAAATCTGGGCAGAGTGAAAGGCTATAATACATTTGAGAGGCACAATCAAATCTAGCCACATTATCAAGATGCAGTACAGGGTCTAATGAAGTGCCATACTGACACTCAGGGAAAAGTTACATGAAACCCTTATTCCTAGTGGGAGTATTCTGGAGCGATAGGCTACAAGAACTTTACCAACAATGGCCGTTAGTATTTTGCTTTATGCTGGAGATGCCAGAATTATTATGGAGACCTTAAAAAAGGGGCTTCTGCGGCCCTCTCCCTGGTCCAGAGAAAAGACACTTAAGGATTTTAGCCAAGCAAACTGAATTGAAAATGACTATTTCAGCACTATAACGGAGGCAGACAAACCTTACATGAGAAATATCATACTTCTAAAAAATAATGTATGTCGGATAGGTAGATAATTATTTGCCAAACAAATTTTCTGTAGTTAATCTGCTCTGCTGTCAAATTTACAATCTTCCAACTGCTTATCTAGTACAAGGTCCTGGGTTTTCTATCGGAAGAGAATTTCTAGAACTGCATACTTTTAGTATACCAGTAATCACCCAGACTGGTTTAACCAGTGCAACCATATATGGTTTAAATAATACACAAAGTGAAGTCCTTCCCATCATTAGTGCCTTCATCACTTTTACATGATTTATGATGAGGAAAAAAGATGAATAATTAAAATGGATTCAAATGAAAATAACATGGACAGGACAAGAGCTGCAAATGAATGAAGACTAAAGGATCTCATCATACTAATGTATGAAAGTGAGTTGTATTACTAAAGAAAGCATAGATGAAAAGTTTCATTAAAAACTTTTTTCGAATTTTTTTAAATCACGAATAAAGATAAGAGGTTAAATCATGTTTTTCTTTTTTTTTTTAAATCTGATATCAGCTATTTAATCATTAGCAAATAAAGTCGTGCAAAAATATTTATAAATGCGTGACGTCAATTTTGTTTTCCCTCAAAAAAAAAAAAGAAATTCCATTAGCGGCTCACCGTGGCCACAAAAGGGTTACAAACGCAGCAGCCTTCCAAAACATCAGCAGCCTGTTTGTGTGAAGCAACCTGAATGGCTGCTCCTGGTCATTCTTCTGGCGGCCAGGGTGCTGAAAGATATTACAGCCTAGGAAGTGCATAATGACTGCCAACTTATTTATCCAGGATATCCCAAACTGGCAGACACTCCCCAACGGAGCAGGCCTGCATCCACATGACCACCGGTACCGGGGAAGGTTAACAAGGGCCAAAGGGCAGGCTCAGGTCATCTATGTTTTTTCGGTGTTTTTTTTTTTCCAATTCAGAAAATAAAACCAATTTATCCTTGCATTATTCAAAAATTACTACTGTCAACTTTTTATGTTTTCCCTAAAAGAATATAAATCTCAAACATTTAGTTATGTCAACAAAAATATCATCTGAATTGTTTCTGGACAACACAGAAGACTGTGTCATACTTCGTAAATGCTGTGAGAGAACTCTCTCTGGTGTATTTATACTGTTGTCTGGTGGCCTGCAGTACTCCAGCATTGTAGACACTTGTTTAGACTGAGTATTTGGTCTGTTAGCGTCCGGCACCTCACATGTGGACTAAGGAAGGAGGAGGCCATTCGCATCTCGTCTGTTGACGAGATGTTGAGGTGTTGCTTATGGGACCCTTTCTGGGAACAGGTCTACTCTGAGTCATATACTCACATTTCAATGTCCATTCACGTTCTCCTTTTTTTGATGTTTCCTGCAACATTACCATCAAACAATAATAGCAAACACATCACATCGAAGCCTGCGCAGCTACGCACATTTTTTTTTCCACAGGCACTCAAGTGCAAAACATGTTTAAAGAAAGCTGAACAATGACTCATCCTAGGAGGCGTTTTGGGACTAAACCTGGTCAAAGCAACTATTTGTCATGGCAGCCAATGGCAATACCCATCTCAATACGCCGCCACTCTTTGTGTTCCGTCGCTCGCTCCTGAATAACTGTCTTTCTTCTCGAATTATAACGGCAGACTCTTTAGACGCCGTTGCGTTACAGTTGAACCAAGGAGTGCCGAGCGGGCTGCCACTTCTGTGCAAGTAACCTTGCCAAAGGGGCTTTTTTTTTGCTCCCCTGCACAAAGCTGGCTCTATCTTTGTATATTGAGTGAGTTAAATCAATGGTAAATTGTTGGCACTTTTCACAGGACAGTGACCAGGAAGCAGGCGGTGTCCCCTCCATGTGATTGACACTTGAAACGTGGCTGAGGACGGAGCCACAGGCGCTGGAGGCTCCACGCTTGAAGTCTCTGCTGGGTATAACAACTGGTGACATCTGCAGAAAGGCCGACAAAAGGCAGTTGAAAGCTATGTTTGTTGCCTTTCCCCTCTCAGATCTTCTCGCTTTCATGGAGCTCCTCCTTGCTTTAATATTATGATTCGGCACCTGGCTCTTTTGAACCTTGTTTTAAACTTCAAACAGGGGAGGTGGTATTAGCAAACATGAAATAGGGATGGTTGGTGGGCGGGTAGAAAAGTGGGGGCCTCTAGCCGACAGTTTGATTTATCGTCATCGTCTTATCAAGGATCTTTCTCTCTTTTTTTTTTTGTCCTGTGGTCTTTGTCACCAGCTGCCACTTTTTGTCATCTTTAGAGGCATCATCATTTCTCTAAAATGTAAAAGACTCTACGTATCATGACAACTTTCAATACAAGCGGGATCAGTACGGCGCGTAGTGTAGGGGGTGACAGAACCAGAGAACGTCGCAGTGAATCAATGGACAGCGTATAAGTACAAGGATGGTAAATTCGGGAAAGCCCCATTTTTCGGTTTTTGAAACATTATCAGATTCAGTAAATTTTCATCCAGCAGGTCTCGTATTTACAGATAGGCTTCTTCCTATTTATTTTTTACTTGAACTTTATGGAACTTGTGGCCTACAAGTACAGAAAAAATTCTTGCTATCATAGCTAACATAGCTAACATTAATATTCAATATTCCACACGAAGCGTTACAGTAAATCAGAAAAATACAGAAGCAAGACACCCAGACGATAACCCACCTGGCGTTGATGCAGAATTATATGCAAAAATGTATATCTATGTGGATATTAGCAATACATATTTACTTAAATACAGTTTCTAAAACTGTTAATTATATAACCATTAAATTGTCAAGTTGGCTTTCTGTAGTTTCAACACACACAAGTTATGAATTTTGATAATGGCCATACTTTACATGTATCAGGGTTACTGTGACAGTTTAACTTATCACATACCGTGTTCCAGCAAAACATACCAAATACAGAACAAATTGCCATGCACTGTGAGAAGGTAGTTCTTGAAAGGTGACAAAAGGGAAGCTTTTACACAATACGCAGTAGTCAATTGCTGCTGGGGCACGTTCATGGAATCATTTGCATGTGTGAAACTTTCGTCTAACATATTATATGATACCACTGGCAAAATCGCTGAAGGCCATTACGCTCTTGAACATAATCCCCAAATATACCCAGCAGCCTAATTGCTGTGCTTCATTTAGAGATCACTTAATTTTAGAATCTTCAGATCCAATTAAAGGTATGAGCTGCACCTCTAACATTTATTTCTCAAATGAAAACATTATGTTACAAATACAAAAAGTTGAAGTATTAAGTAAATTGAGATACATAATTGTCTGTGGAAAGCCATGAAAAATAGAATGACGTTGAAATGATCATCTATTCTTTTTCTCACCAAAAAAGATATTTGGAAAATGTTCTAAGAAATGGGAAGTGATGTGAATATGAAGCAAAGGTAGGACAATAAATGGACTTTGAAAGTACGCTATCATTTACAGTTTGTTTTCTGTTAACAGTCAACGCCTACTTAGTACTGGTGCATGTATAGCCCAACTGTATTAAATTTAATACTTAATGCTGTTTAGTCTTGGAGAAATTAGCATGCAAAAACTGTTATAATACTTTAATGTATTTAAATATGCATTACAACAGTGTTCAATGACATAATGCATTAAATTAAATATGCTTAAAAATGGCAGAAGCGGGGCTTGTATTTGTTGGAGTTTGTGTAGCAGAGAAGCTTGCTGTGATTTGATTTAATTGAGCTTAATTCAGGTCAGCAAAGATTAAATCATCAAAAGGAGAACCCAAGCATTGGAATGAAAAGTTTAAAGCAGATAGACATCATGATAATGTAAAGAGAATATTACAATTTAAAGTTACAGTCCATTTCATGACTGCTTTACCAATTCATATGTCTCCCTAAGGACCCCACATGGGCAGGATGCTAGTTCGTCACAGGGAACATATAAATACAATCATACACTATGGGCAATATAGAGACAGGGAAGAGCTAGCTGCTGCTATTGGACTGTGGGACAAAATCAGGTACTCAGAGTCCTGAAACAGAAACAGAGCCTGAGATTTAAACCCCCAATCCTGGGGGTGTGAAGCAACAGTGATACCCACCAATCATTCGTGATGTCTATTGTGACCTGTGACATCAAATATTTTGGTAAATATGCCACTGATATATATTGCCATTAAAATATTGTCATTGGTTATCATGATTGGACTGTCCAACATAAACCGTAACATACATTTTCATCTTTCATTTTTTGTTATGTTTGTTACTAGACACAAACTCCTAGAATACAGCAAAGTATATGTCTGATAACAAGAAGTGCAAAGTACCCCTTTGCCCACTTGACCCTGCTTCTGGAACCTTCCGCTGCTACATGCCACAACATCCACATAACATTGAGTCAAGGGCGCCTAATGGACATAAACAAGAACGCTGCTAGCATGTCAGTGAAGACTAACCAGGGGCAAAAACATCAAAATGCAGGTTGGAGATTTGACATTCCTGCAGGCTCTGTTTGCCTCACCAGTGATTAAAAAAAAAAAGTCAATATCCCCTTCTGTTTCTAAAGGCTCTCTATCTGATGAATGTGGGTGATGCAGACCCGATTGAACTGTAACAAAAGTACTGCTTAAAAGGCACTTTTAAATGGTTTCTTTTGTCAGTGTGTGTGAGTGCATGAGTATATCAGTGCAAGTGTATATGTGTGTGTGTGCGTGTGCATGTGTGTGTGTTCTAACCCTGTGATATTGATGAAAAAAGTACTGGGAAAAATATCACAGACGGTCCCAGTCCTGAAGGTTAAATGAGCACAGTAAACGTGTCTTTACACTTACAAAAGAAGGGCTAATGATGCGTTTATTGTCTGTGAATTGAATATTAAAAATGGTACTATATGCATTTTAGATATTATATTACAGGAGAAAAGGGCAGCTTGGTTTATTGAAATTAAGATATTCTTCTTCATTTTCAGGGTGCCATGATGGCGCAGTGCTTGGCACGGGTTCGAGTGTCCGCCCTGGCCCCGTGTGTGTGGAGTTTGCGTGACGACAAACATTGGTCTCGCCTGACCAAAGACATTCTTCCCTCCTCAGCCCCAAAAACATGCTAAAGATGCGTGTGTCCTGTGATGGGTTGGTGCCCCATCCCAGGTTATTCCCTGCCTTTCACTTGTAGCTTCTGGGAAGGGCTCCGGAGCCCCTGCCACCATGAATAGGACAAGCAGATGGAAGCCTCATTTATACTTATACAATTTAAAATGTGTTACACAGTACACAATCACACATTAAAAACCTTAAATTGTGCTTCTTTAAATTATGAGTTCCGTAATCAGATAACTGCATTTTAAATACAGTGTATAAAAATTCAGGTAAAAGGCAGGAATAAAAATCAACTAATAAAATGCAGACATTTTAAATTTAAAAAGATGGGCATTGATACCCTGGCAGATTCAGGGGGCTTAGCACCTACAAGGGTCCTTAAATACTTCAAATTATATATAAAATTGATAGGGGGGGCTCCCAAGGTGACATCTTCTCAGGGGGTCCAAAATTTCCCGGTATGCTCCTGTTTGTAAGATTAACACATTAGAAGTAGTATTAGTGGTATATTAGTAACACATTCATAGTAGTATTAGTAGTGAACCCAAAGTTATCCCCTATAGTTTATATTTATTAATTTAGCAGACACTTTTGTTTAAAGCAAAGTACAATGGAGGAAGGTTTGGCAGAAGAGAACAGGGTCAGCCAGCATCCCTGGAGCATTTGTGGTTAAGGGTCCTGGCCATGGGCCCAGTGGTGATATGGTTATTCTGTGGGCCATGGGATTTGAACTTACAAGCTTGCAGAAAAAGGCTCAGATCCAAACCCACTGAGTGGCATCTCACCCATATGGGCAAGGATAATAAAGCTATAAGTAAACTCACTAAACTCTTAAATATCATTATCTTAAAATCACTGTGCATGACCAGTAGTGCAAATCCAGCACAGGAAAGAATCGTGAGCAGATTGTAGCATGACTGCCATTGTTGCCTTACGGAAATAGATCTCGAGGTTGAAACATTACGAGAAATGTCTGGTGGAATAATCATAGTAGCATGATGAAGAGACCTCCCTTAGTGCAGCCTTGGGCTAATTGTAACCTTGCTATCCATTTGCCTTGAGGTACGTGGCAAAAATGAATAAAACAAACCATACAATTATCCAACAATGCTAAATTATAGATTTATTTTCCTAACATGCAGGACAAAAAATGAGAAGAATTCTCATGAAGTCCAACTTTGACTTCCAAAAAATTACCTGAAGAATGTGTCCATTCTTCTCAAGGAAAACAGCAGGGACTAATTTGAGATGTCAGACTTACTTGATTGTAGATGCAAAGGAGTCAATCTGAGAAAGGCGAGATCAAAATGGAAGGACCAACAGAAGGCGAGGTGCAAATTGCAAAGTAAAGAAGAAAAGGCAGAGATTTCATAAAAACACTGGAATCACGGATTCCAGAGAGCTTCCAGGAAAGGCAAAGACCAATATTAAAACAACATTTGCAAACTCATTTAATATGGAAATAGATATAAAAATGTTCTTCCGAAGATCTGTAAATCTGAGAGATGTTTCAACCTCCAGTAGATATGCTGGAGACAGGCAAATAATTAACGATAGGGCAAAGACCGAGAAAAAATGTGTGGAATGTGCAGAATTCTCTATAACTAAGATCTCAACAACCAAGCTGCATCTAATGAGGTCAGCTCCAATGAAGTGGAGAACAGATTAACATGGAAATCGCATCTTAAAACGAAGGCCATGAGGAACATTGACATCCTTCTAAGAAATATTATGAGAAACGTAAAAAGAAGCAAGTTTTAGCCAAGTCATGCAATAGATTTTGAGAACAAAAATAGCTTAAAGATTAGAAGAGATCAACTTATATTGCAATACCAAAGAAACGAGACATCTTGGAGTGTGCAAACTATCGTACAATCTCTCTCATGTTACATGCCAGTAAGATTTCTCCTCAAGATAATTCAATACAGATTACAACCCTACATAAAAAACAGCACTGCCTGATATACAAGCTGGGTTCCGGGAAGGTAGAGAAACAAGAAACATCACCGCTGACACAAGATTAATAATTGAAAAAAACCCAAGGAATACCAGAAGGAGGTCAATGTGCTTTATTGATTACATCAAACCCTTTTGTGTTGACCATGTCAATCTTTGGAATGTTATAAGCAAAATGGTTGTACAACAGCATCTCATTGCCGTTACCAAGAATCTCTGTACTGGACAAGAAGCTACAGATATGGCAATATTTGGAGAAAATTTGACACTACAGTTATGTTACAGTCATGAGAAAAAGAAAAAGTTCACCTCAGGTATAAAACAACACACACACAACAGTTTCCACCATGTCATTAACAAAAAATAAGTCAAGATGGAGAAGCCAGGTGTGAAAAACTGAAAAGCTTGATTCAATAGCTTGTAGAACCAGAAATAATCATTTACTGTATGATTTTGTCAGTCTCTCACATAGTTGTGGAGGAATTTTGGCTCAATCTTCTTTACTACGTAGCTTCAGTTCATTGAGCTTGGGATCATTGACCCATTGAATGATTTCTCAGCAACACATTTGACTCTACAGTATTTGGGTATACAGAGGAGTTCATAGTTGACTCAATGACTGCAATGTACCCAGGTCCTGTGGCTGCTAAACAAGCCCAAAGCATCACCCCTCCACCACCATGCTTGACAGTTGGTATGAGGCGTTTGTGCTGATATGCTGCGGTTGACATCCATGAACATGGTGCTGTACATATTGGCCAAATATCTCCACATTGGTCTCGTTTGTCCAAAGGATATTGTTCCAGAACTCTTGTGGTTTGTTCACATGCAAGTCTGCAATCCTAAGCCATGCTGCCATGTTCTTTTTAGAGAGAAGAGCCTTTCACCTGGCAACCTTTCCAAACAAGCTACACTTCAGTCTTCTTGTAATTGTACTGTCATGAACTTGAACATTTAACATAGGTAACTGAGCTCTGTAGAGACTGAGGTGTAGCTCTTGGGTTTTTTGCAATTTCTCTGAGCATCACATGGTCTGATCTTGGGTTTGCTGGGATGTCCACTCCTGGTGGATTAGCAATTGTCTTGAATGTTTTCTACACTTGTGAATAATCTTTCTAACTGTAGAAAGATGAACTTCAAATTGTTTGGAAATGGCATTATAACCCTCCACAGACTGATGGGCAGCACCAATTGCTTCTCCAAGATCATTGCTGATGTCTTTCCTGCTTGGCATTGTGTTAACACACACCTGAAAGCTCCAGACCAGCACACTGCCAAAATTTCTGCTTTTATAGAGGTGGTCACACTTGCTGATGGTCAGTTAATCAAGGGCATTTGATTAGCATCACCTGGCTGCTACTTACCCTCTTATTTCCTCTGGAAGCACTATGGGTGTACTTAATTTTTCACACACTGCTTCTGCGTTTTTTTTTATTAATAATGACAGTGTAATACGTCATGTTTTATGTTCACCTGAGGCGGTATTTACCTAGTTTAAAGACCTGCTATAGACCAGATGATTTTTTATGACCTGATAGGTAAACCCTTAGAATTAAAAGAATACTTTCTTTTTCACATGATTGTCATTCTCCATTATAATCTGCATTGTCAGTAATATTTTTTTCTGTTTGGTTGTACAAGAGGTTTTACTGAGTTATACCATCTAGCTATGACCATTTACAAGCACCCTGATATACTTCGGAAACATTATGTTAGGGTGATTTCTTTTTCACATGGCTGTACATCTGAAGATAAAATGGCTAAGAAGTTAAAAGGGAAAAGATGGGACTGTAGCTAAATGAGAAAATAGGACTTTGACCATAGAATTAGCAGAAACCGTTGGGGTTGATGGTAAACTTTTGCCTCCTTGGAACATATGTCAACAAAGGATCCGAGAGCCAAGAAATATATCACAGATGGGCACTTTTGTTGAGTTGTGTTGAGGGACTAGAAGAAATCTTCAAAAGTACTGATGTATGGCATCTCTATGAGCAAGGATCAGAATTGTTCAGAATATGATAATTTCTGGAACTTTTTATGGGTGGATCAGTGGTTCTGAGGCTTGGGATTTGTGCCAGCAATTGGAAGGTTCCTGGTTCCCATGAATGCCTGGAGTGATTCTACTCCGTTGGGCGCTTCAGCAAGGCCCTTAACCTGCAATTGTTCTGTCCTGGGTATGACGTTAACCTACATCTGGCTCTGCAAGCAGGTGGGAAAATCTGGGGGGGTTGGTGGCAGGATTGGCACTCCAGCCACTGGAAAAACTTCACACTGTTCAACTCCATCTGAGCAGTGTGGTGCTGAAGTATCACCCACTGCATGGCTGCACCCAGGTTCTCCCAGGGTGGTTTGTTGTGTGGTGTTAATGTGCTGTCTCAGCACATGCCCCCTTACCTCTATCTCTTCATGGATGTGAAGGTAAGAAGACGAGTAGAACCTTTGAACTTCAGTGCAGGCAAACGCTCTTAAGAATACAACAGTCTGTAAAGAATACAGCAAACTTGAAGACAGAAGTCTTACTTTGGACTTATTATGAGGAGACCTGCTGCATTGAAAAAGTGGCGTTCAGTGTAACAGAGGAAGAGAATGACTTCCTGATCACAACAGTGAACATGCCTTTTGGAAGATCTGCACAGATGGCAAGATGTCCTGGAGGAATAATCACCAAAACTCATCATCAAAATGCAAACTCAAATTAATACCATTAATTGGGCACTCATAAAACTATGTGGTCTTTGATAACTTACTTTTTAAAGCATATAGCTTTCATTTTTTTCATGTGGTATTTTCCTATACATGATCTGCCCATTATCATTGCTCATCTGGGACTTAGTTTGACACTGTGATCAAAATAAATCACAGGTATCTGTTTCTGCATAAACTGGCACACACTAGTAGAGTCTGACTCGTACAAGCCGACTGGGCTGGCAAAAGCATTATTACAATGTTTCTGGTCAGTAATTCTGTGTTCAGTTAGAAGTTTTCATCCACTATCCTGTTCTCTCGTTTCTCTAAGAATGTGCTTAAAGCTGGCGCATACTACTTTTGTTACAAAATAAACTACGTATTTGCATACTGCTAACTGGAAATAACAGCTTGCAGCAAAAGTGTTAATTCAATGTATCGTGACTATACTTAAATACATTTTACTATCAATAAAATATATATAATAATATGTATATCAATTATCAATGCAAACATCCTTTATATTAGTTTATTATGGGACGTTGTGGTTTTTGTAACTGGAACAAAATCTATACATTATTTATATCACAACATTAAAATATGAAATAATTGTATCAATTATTACAAAGATTTTAAGTATGAAATAAAATAATGTATCGAATTTCAACACAAATTATAAATTGTATCAGTCATAGCTATCAAGTAAAATGGAACATAGTTAACATGCATGCAAATTTAATTTAAGCAATTTAAGCCTTTCATTTATCTGTAATTAGACATAATTATGACCATTATGATGTTGCATTTTTTTTAAGTTAGCATTGTATAGCATTGAAACCATTCAACAATATATAATTAAGTACAATTTATAACAATTTTATGACATGTATCTTTTTTATCTCAGTTTTTCACCTTTTAAGAATTTACTTTCATTGAACACGTTAATGGAAAAAGACTGAAGCGCTTCAGTGTTTGTTAATTTGGAAAATGATCTCCTAAGGTTTCAGTATAATTGACTAGAGTTTAAAGTCAATGCGTGTTATGGGTGTCAAGCTGCCTCCTCACATAAAAAGGGTCAAAAGGTAAAATTGATTGAGGTCCCTTCTGCTATAAATAATGTACACCATGTGAATCCCGTCTTTCAGGGAGCACGACATGGTCACTGAAGGTTTCTTCAGGGCGAGGCGTTAGTTGACGGATGAATACAGAACACCTATCCGACAAAAGCCATTCAAGTTTAGAGGAAGGCAAAGCAGCCTACTTTGGTTTCTTTGTGTGCCACCTAAAGTATCAAAGGAAATAAAGCTCTGACTGACAGAGACCTAAAGCAGACAATAAAGTGAGATATTGTTCTCTTAATCATTGTGGAAAGGATGAGAAAGTGAGCAAGTCACTGTGGTGTCACCGGCGATGGCAACCTTTGGACAGCCTAAGGATCATACAGTAACATGAAACAAGATTTCAAATAAAGATAATATACAGTTTCAGTGCATCTGCCATTGTGCTGAAACACGTCCTGTCTTCACTCTCAATGGGGGGTGTCTAAAACCAAGACAAAGAGGAAGAAACTGGAGGGAGAAACAGTAGCTACTTGTTATTATGATGTTCCGTAACATGAACTCCTTAGAAGATTTCTTCTTTCATCTGAACCCCTGGTCCTTTTTAATCCGCGAGTCGAGGTGGGATATCTGGGGTCATGAACTGAGAGGGGAGCACAGGGCGTACAACACCATAAACCCCTCGTAAAGTTACTGTTGCATCTAAGCTTTTGTGTGGCACCCGAGTGCACACACTCCAGTACACTTTTCTCTGCTCCCCTGCCCCGGAAGATCTGGGACTCTGAGAACTGTAGCCATAGATATGAAAAGTGCTATATGAATTTCCAAATGGGTTACTACATTTTGTAACCTATTTACTCCTTTAATGCACAAACAAAAATAATTCCAAATACCGAAAAATAGCCACACTTGTTCCAAATAATTCTACTCACATTTCCTCTCCCGTTAAATATTGAGCCCCCCAAACATTCTCACCTCGCCTCTAAAGTTGTTTCCAAAAATTCTAAATTCTTATCCAAAATCCAAAAATACACAAAATTATTAACATTGCACTGAAGTATATTGACATCTAAGACTTGGAAATGAGGGGCATCACTTTTTTTGTGTATGGGGAGGGGGCTATTTTAAAATGTAATCTGCTTGCTACATCAGCCTGCCCTACAGAAGCTAATGTACGATTTCCTCTACATGAGGCCCTGTACTCACAGCCATTAATTACATTTTTCTACTCGTTTTCTTTTATTTTGCTTCTCGGAATTCTGTCAGCATTCTGGCTCAGTCTGCACTAGACAGTTCTGCTATGTGCAGACAGGATCCCCAAACCACTAGTCTTTTTTAAATCATCACGAACCTTTCAGGTTAAGTGAAATGCATGAAAAACAACTGAAAAAAGTTTGACAGCCACGGCTGAAGTTTTTACAATATATGACAAAAGGGTGTTTCCTTAATATTACATTTAAAATAAATACTATGTTTGCACCCTGGTCATCATTCCACTTCTGCCATAATGAAATTCAGAATTTCATCGCAAACATTTCAGAGGTGAGTACATCACCGTCCATTTGCCATCTATTAGGGCTGCGTGATGTTAAATTGCTATTTGTGAATTTGAGGAACACTGCAATATTTACAATACAAAAATGGAGATGAAGTTACCCAAAATAAACTATAGCAAAGTAGAACTTATCTATCAATAGAGTGCGTCAAATAAGTCGGTGGTGTTGCAGAGAGATGTATCAGCAGACATAAAGCAACACGGACAAATGCAATGAGATTATTGCACATGCACGATACATCATACAGCATTACTATCTATGTCTACTTACGCAATGCAAGGTTTCAGTGAGACTGGAGTCTATCGCACCTTAAGTATGTGCATTTTGCTTATCCTCTGGAGAGTTGTATTAGGTGTTTCACCCATGGCTATTGTTCTGCAGTGTGTAAAGCCCAAAGTTTTTAGTAGGGACCATGATGCTGAACATCTAGGGCAGGGTTCCCCAACTCCGGTCCTGGAGGGCAAGTCTGTGACACAGTTTGCAGATTTCCCTGCTCAAACACATCTACTAAACCTTGCGATTGCTTGGTGAGCTGAATAA
>JAODKM010000025.1:8144467-8161779 GCA_026780845.1 Petrocephalus sullivani
GATGATGATGGTTATGGTGATGATGCTGATGATGTAATGATAATGATGGTGATGATGATGGTTATGGTGATGATGCTGATGATGTAATGATAATGATGGTGATGATGATGGTTATGGTGATGATGCTGATGATGTAATGATAATGATGGTGATGATGATGGTTATGGTGATGATGCTTATGGTGTTGATGGTGATGATGCTTCTGGTGTTGATGGTGATGATGATGGTTATGGTGATGATGCTTATGGTGTTGATGGTGATGATGCTTATGGTGTTGATGGTGATGATGATGATGGTTATGGTGATGATGCTTATGGTGTTGATGGTGATGATGCTTATGGTGCTTATGGTGTTGATGGTGATGATGCTTATGGTGTTGATGGTGATGATGCTTATGGTGCTGATGGTGATGCTGACGTTGATGATGATGGTGATGCTGACAGTGATGATGATGGTGATGGTGATCATAATGTGTGTTTTATGCACTTTAAGCTTCTCTGTACTCTGCATCCCATTCTCCCTGTGAAACCGCAGTGCTTCATTAATGATCCTCCGCCTGGCCGCAGTTGGGGGACTTTTTTTAGAGTCCTGCAAGTCCTTGCTGCTTGCCACCTGAGTTGTGATTACTCATTCACGTGTTGGGAAACTGGGTGAAGCAGTGCTTCTTTAAGCACTGGCCTCCCGCCTTCTCCCGTATGGACTCAAGCTCCTATAGAGGGTTTTGTGACAAACCACCTAATTTTCCTCCTCCTTCTCATTGTTCCTCTGTTTTTTTAGAGACCAGACCCTCCAGTCAGCTCCCGAATCGCCTGCTGTCGGCCAGTCCCGGCACAGGCTAATGTTCCGGAGATGTGAATTTATTGCTTTGACCAGATCTTTCTGCCCCAGGGCTTCTGTGTCCTGCAACTCTCAAGATCTGGCCAGCAGAAATGAGATTTCACTGCCTCACAGCCACACGCTGCATTTTGCACAGGAAGCTACAAAGACCCAACACAGAGAAGGGACCAGAGAAGGAACATGCACTGGATCTAAATAGCGAAGGCAAACAGACATTTGGATTGGGCCCTCGGAGCAAAGCTGCCTGCAGATACATCATACTCTGAAATGTTCAGAGGTGTCCCCTGAATGTGCAGCTGCAGTGACTTTACTGCTGCATTTTGTATTGTCAGCATAAATGTATTTCATTTAAATTCACAACCAGAAGTAATGATTCATTTTCTCTGTGCAAAATGTGGAACTATTTGAAACGTGTTTTAGTTTAAACCACTGATTAGTCCACTTAATGTCAGCAAGCTGCAGATCTGGGTTTGGTCATACATGATAGCATGAGCATAAGACACGGACACGTGTGTGGCTGGTCATATTAGTGAAAAAACGGTCATTCTTGCATCAGTTTTTTTCATCCCTGTTTCTTTCATGGTTCTGGCCTTTCTGCACACAGTCAGGTCCTAAGCCATGTTCACTGATGTATTCTATCACTGAAGCTGATGCGTTCTATTACATGTCGGGTACCTAATGCGTGCAAGCTGATTTTGCTCGGTAAGTTAGCCGTCCAAAACACTGACAAGTTCATTTGCAATACATTGGGGACATGAGTTTTATATTCTGTACAACCCTCCAGTTAAACTTTATTTGCTTTTTTCATAAGGTTATGACCCCCACTGCACTGAGGTATTTATGTGAGGAAATTTGATACTTGAAGTCACAGACACCTAAAAATTGTTTCCCCAATGCAGAATGGCACCTGTGAGACAGGCACGGATACTCACCACCGTTCTAAAAAGGAGACAGTATGCAGGAGGGCTTCTGCCAATACTCACGTGTGGATTACAAATGGCTAAGATGACACAATTTGAAGCACATGAAATCGTACTTTTACAGAAACATGAAGATCATTTAAACATAATGTTATTTGACTGTCTAAGACTTTTGAAGAGTACTGTATATATATAATTACAGAAGGTCGTTGTGTATATGGGGCTTTGGGGACTGTCTGAGCCTGCCAGCTTGGTTGTGTGTCACTAGATAAAAGCATTACTGTGATAAAGCCTAGTGTGACGGTGTTGATGTCTGCTGCGCTCACCCTAGTGTCCACAGCACACACCCCCCACCATGCGGGAGGCCCGTCCCACCGTGGCACTGTGTCTCGTACGCTTTTCAGAGTTAGCTTCCAGGAAAACAAGCTTTGCTTACCATACTTGGTCATGTGGAGTGATGCCAGTAGGCAGCAGCCTTTTGATGTACTGTAAAAGCATCACCTCTGTTTTTTTTTTCCTTTTCCTTTTAAATGTGGAATTCTCCTGCTTTGGAGCAGCCTCTGAAGAGGTATGTTTCAAACGTCATTTCTTCGGGAAGTTTCACAGAGTAATCGTTTTGTTGAGCAGGATATTTGTCGACGTCCGGCAATCTCTCCGTCTTAATTTATCTGTCGTGATAGTCTTCGCAGTTCAGGCTTACTCAATTTCACAGCTGCAAATATAATATTTAAAAGAAGCATTCAATGAATGTTCCCTTCTGCTTTCTTTGTTTTTGCAGTTTATTATATGTTAATCTGGGGCTCCCTGTCTTGCTGCATGGCTGCAAGACATAGATGCTATCCAGTGACCTGAGGCGAAGACTAGGCATTTGTCTCTGGACAATCCTTGGGTACCTCTGGTTTGACTTTGCGTCGAATGAGCAGTTGCTCAGGGAGCCCCGAATGAGGCATATTACCTGCATTGTGTGATTCCCTGAGTGCAGGATCCCCATTGCTGAGGACCCGAGCTGCTGAACCAGGCTGAGGCCTGGATGATTGTCAGCTGGGATCATGAAGTGTTTTGTCATGTGGTGGGAGCAGCAGAGTGTTGTACCAGTGCATCCCCACGCAGTGTGAATATCTGGAAAACCCCCAGATTGTGGAATAGTCGGGTCTGCTTCCTCTCGTCATGCCTTTATACACCATAATAGAATACACTCTCTACCATTTAATTCACATTTATAGTTTTACTTATTCCCCTCTTTCTATAATCCCAACTTCCAAATTTTCCGTATAATCCAAATTTTATTTTTCTTTGTTGTTTGTGTTAGTCTGGTGATTTTATCTTCTATTATACTCCATTATCATTTTCTTTTTCTTTTTGTCACACTTTAAGGCCACTGTAAAGCGCCCGTTATGAAACCTGGGAAGGCAGAGAGCCTCCGCAGGAGCTGTCCGGGGCCACTTACACTCCCTTAAACAACGGGCCAGCATGCCACCGTCTAAGGAAACATTTAGAACTATTCAATGATTTATAAGAAGGATGATGTATTTCGTTACCGAGCATGTACAGGGAGGTGAGGAAGGCCAGTCACCAAGTTAATGCCCCAGGCAGTTTACATCACTACAGCCTTATTCTGTTACTGGCTTGTTCATGATGTTGGTCAAAACCAAACTTCAGTGTATGCAGAACTGATTTAACCTGAATAATCAGCATCCCGCTCAAACTGTACCCCAGTCTTATACCCCACCATGAATCTGACCCCAGTGTAAAGAAGATAATGGATGGAATTTAAAATTTTTTGTTAATTAAAAAATCAGCAACGCAAAAATATTTTGCTAGGCTCCTGCATATTTGACTAGCGTTTTATTTGTAGTTGAAAATAACACACGGTTGTTTTTATTAATTATTGTCATTATTAACACCTTTTTGCATAATAGATATTGATACTTAGCGGTGTTATCATTAACTGCCATGCTACCCACTGAGCCACAGTGAAATCCTGTTTGCATTAAAATCATCATTCAAATTATCAGCTTATCAGGTCTGTCCAGCAGATGAATCTGGCTTCTCTATGCACAGCACTGAGGGCAGATGCACTGTCCTTCTCCAGGGACAGCAAAGGGCCTTTGAGATGGATGGTCTGCTTTTGCCCCCAGTGGGGCTGACTCACAAGGAACTGGGCATCTGGAAAAGTGACCCATTGTCTGGGAATGGAGTTTATGCTCGTCTGGCCCAGTTTCAGAAACTGGGCGAGCCTTTTTTATTTTTCTGGATGATTCAAAGACCCCCAAGTAGCAGCAGCTTTAACATCAGAGAGGAGCACGTGCCATGAACAAACATATCATGGTTTCTGGCTAGTCTCGGGATGCATTTGCTATTTGGGACCTCAGAGTGTCATATTATTGGTGGGTTAATAATGTTTTTCAAATTCGATGTATTTGGTCTCACTTCAGCTAGCAGACAATTTCTCAGAACATCAGTCAGGTCTAGGGCTGGCATCCCGTCACTGGCAGCAGATGGTCTTTACATTGAGCTTGGTCTAGTTGGTCTTGGCCAACGCGCTGGTCCCAGTGCAGAGAGAGCGCTGGCCCAAAAGCTTCTCTGGCTTTCTCCGGAAGCTGCTGCTCAGTTCCAGGGAAAGCTTGTGCTATTTCCTCACATATCATTGTTCTTGGGTAGCGGCAGAACCGCCCCGTAGCGGCCTGAGGTGGCACCCGTGTGCCTTGGCATCAGTGTGGCGAGGCTGTTAGCTGAATTATCATCCAGAGCTTCTTCAGAAACAGATTATGAACCACATCCTGGTACCTGCAGCTGGTGCTGGTGTCTCTGCTGCAGTGATTGTCCTCCACCTCGATTTTTTGAGAAGGCATGGAATGGGCTACTCACATGACACCAACAGCTGCTGTTTATCATTATAACAATAAAGTTTATGGCTGCGGCACTCCTCACAGGACTCATAGGTAATTTTTCCTGTGTGCTGATTGGTGTATCTCCTAGCCAGCTTGATAAGACCTTGACTGGTGCCACGAACAATAAACCTGAGCCACACTGCCTTACCATAATTATGTGCTTATAAATTACCCATAATCCCTACTCAGCCCAATACTGTTGAGACACTTGGGACTACTTGCAATTTAAGTTACTGTCTACTAAATATTCCACGGTCAACTGTTAGCAGTATTATAACAAAGTGGGAGCAATTGGGAACAATGGCAACTCAGCTGTGAAGTGGTTGGCCACATAAAATCACAGAGTGGGGACAGCGCATACACTGCACGGTGTGAAGTGAAGGTGATTAAGCGTTATTGTTGACACACCACAGCACGCAACAACGAAATGTGTCCCCTGCTTTTAACCCATGTGACAGTGTGAGCGCCCAGGGAGCAGTGCTTAGGGACAGTACCTTGCTCAGGGTACCTCAGCGGTACTTGCGGGGTTGGGGACTCAAACCAGCAATCTTTCGATTACGTGGTTGCTTCCATAACTAGTATACCACCTGCCTTCCTGTGTGCAGAAGTCACCAACTTTCTGCAGAGTCAATAGCTACAGACCACCAAACTTCATGTGGCCTTCAGATTAGTTCAAGAACTGTGCATAGAGAGCTTCATGGAATGGGTATCCATGGCTGAGCATCTTCCAAGCCTTAAATCACCGAATGCCATGCAAAGCGTCAGATTCTGTGGTGCAAAGTACACCGTCACTGGACTCCAGAGCATTGGAGATGTGTCCTCTGGAGGGACGAATCACGCTTCTGTGATGAATCACACTCTCTATACAGTATGGCAATCCAAGGGACGAGTCTGGGCTCGGCAGTTGCCAGGAGAGCGGTACTTGCCTGACTGCATTGTGCCAAGTGTAATGTTCAGTGGAGGGGGGATTATCGTATGGGATTGTTTTTCAGGAGTTGGGCTTGGCTCTTTAGTTCCAGTGAAAGGAACTCTTACTGCTTCAGCATACAAAGCCATTTTGGAGAATTTCATGCTCCCAACTTTGTGCGAACAGTTTGAGGATGACCTCTTCCTGTTCCAACATGACGGTGCACCAATGCACAAAGCAAGGTCTATAAAGACATGGATGAGTGAGTTTGGTGTGGAGGAACTTGACTGGCCAGCACAGAGCCCTGACCTCAACCCTACAGAACACCTTTGGGATGAATTAGAGTGGAGACTGCGAGCCAGGCCTTCTTGTCCAACCTCAGTGCCTGACCTCAGAAATGCTCTCCTGGAAGAATGTTTAAAAATTCCCAGAAACACACTCCTAAACCTTGTGGAAAGCCTTCCCAGAAGAGTTGAGCTGTTATAGGTCCAAAGGGAGGGCCACCTCCATATTAGAGCCTATGTATTAAGAATGGGATGTCATTAAAGTTCATGTGTGTATAAAGGCAAGCGTCCCAATACTTTTGGAAATATAATGTTACACCAGTGAAAGAAGCTTTTAGATGTGCCCATTTAGGGTAACCCGATAATCTGTGTCATTCTGGACACTTTGAATAAGACAGAATTTTAAAGTACCATTCTAATTAAAAGGACCCGGATTTCTTGCTGTCACAATCCATAGGAGGAAGGATGCAGGAGCAGAAGTTGGGGCAAAGAAAACCAGGTTTTATTACTAAAAGCCAAAATCAAAAGGATCACAAGGGATCCAGAACAAGGGGAAAAGTTAACAGGTGATGAATTAGGCAACAGATAGGGCATACAATATGACTTCAATGACTGGACTGGGGAGTACAGGACTAGAAGGCATTTATAGGGATTATAACAAGATGCAGCTGGGGTGAGTTAACATAAGGGCCAGAACGAGAGTTAGGACTAACAGGGCTCAGGTTAGAGCCACGCCCGAGGGAAACACTGGGATTGAATACGCTGGGTGGGGCTGGATGTGACGCTTGCTGTGTGCTGATTGGTCAGTCTCCTATAATCATGCATGTATCGCTAATGTTAATGTGAAACAGCTGGATGAGTCTTTCAATCAAAGAAACAAACCAGTCAAAGCCCAAGAAGAAATGAACTATTTAGCCGAGCTTTTCAGTAGTGATGGTGAGATGAAGCTTTGTTGAAGCACCAAAGCTTTCCAGCCAATTGTGTCAAAAAAGGCTTCATGCTCGAAGCTTCAAATGAACCCTGAGGACATCTATTGGTTGAAAAATGTATGACATGAAGCGCTCACAATCAATCAAAGGATTAAGAGCAGTGAGCTCCAGTGTAATGTACGGAAGCCCGAAGGCACATGTGCCTTCTTGAGCAGGGGGACCTTGCGAGCACTGCAGGATTTTAATCCATTGCGGTGTAATGTGTTTCTAACAAAAAAATTGTTCAGATACTAAGTCATAATTACGATGAATCATCATTGTTGACGCACCGCACAACAACGAAAAGAGTCCTCAGCGGTCCTTGCAAGTCAGGGAAAACTTCCTTTTAGCTCCTACTTCCACCTCAGAACATACATCAGATACACAATCCAATATCCACTCTCCAATACAACAAGCCCACAACCGCGGCAGTTCCGTCTCGCAATTTGAAAAGCCCGCGCTAGATTCAATACACTTCCCGAACTAATTGGGTGTGGCTTCCAACGTGAAGCTTCAAACATCACTGATTATACCCTCAGCAAAAGACGATACAAGCTCCGACACGGGGCTTCAGGAAAGATAGCCCTGCCTACTCTATACGCACTTCAAAGCTTCGACGCATGACTTAACATCACTACTTTTCAGGTTTAAAGTAGTTTGCAAAACCTAGTAGCTTTAAGTGTCCTCCCTGACATGGATTATCTGGTCATCCTGTGCCCATTGCTATCCCGCTGCTCTCGTGCTGCGAGACCCTTGCTAATCTGCTGTTAGCCCACTGCTAATCCGTTGCTAGCCCACTGCTGACCCACTGTTAGTTCACCGCTAACATGCTGCTGCTCTTGTACCATGTGCCTTATCATTTGAGTCCTAATGGAGGAAAGCATGGCATAGCCTTTGTGCTGTCTTGGGCCTAGTTAATTCCTTGTGAAGACAGCTGTATGATAACAAGGAATAGAGCCTTGTCACATCTTAATAAAGCTTATAAATGTTGCAGGTGTGCACTGTAGTGGGCTGTGTCAGAGTCTGCCTGCGAGTGTTTGATGCTGATCTGGCACATACCCAGCCATGTAAGACACTTTTCACGGAAAGACAGCTCTTAAACATGTCTTAGTTTGTTTTGTCTCGTCAAAGAATGTCATTTCTCTATATAAATTACTGGAAGCAAGGCTGGGGACTCGATTTGACTAACAAAACTCCCTTATCTTAACGTTCTCTCCAGGTGACACCAAGCTCATTGTTTCCCCATGTCTAGAACATTATACCTCTTAGTTCTACTAGTTCATGTCTGAAGAGAACATAAAGTTAGGATGATTCCAAGGACCTCTAAGCGACAGGGGCCCAAAAAAATTGGAACATAATTTGATTGGTCTGGATTGTGGACCCAAAATGATATGCTTTCATGGGGTTCAAAGTCTCCAGTAGAGCCCCTGAGTACAGTATCCCATCAGCTCACAGCTTCCTAACAGGTCAATAGGCTAGTTACAGGGGAGCCTGCGCGATGATGCTGTCAGTGAGGATGATGAAGGTAGATGATAGAGGATGAATGGGGGCAAGGCAAATCGGCCGTGTACGGTGAGCATAAAAGCGGGGGCCCCATCCGCGTTCCCAGGCTGGGCCAAAGTGCACATAGCTGGAATGCCTGCTGGTCCCCCAACAAGGCAGCAGAAGCTTTAAAAGGGGTTTAACGTGGAGGTTTGCGGGTGTGACTGGGCAGGGAGCCCAGCTGCGTTTGTATGCCCCTGGCCTGGAGCTCAATGCACCTGGGTGGCCGTGGGACTGACCCGCTGACACACTGCGGCTGACGACCAGAGAGCCTGCCCGGCAGCTCGGAAGCAGTGTGCTCAAGCGAGCAAGGAGCAGTCAGAGCCAGCCGCGCAGTCCGTCATCTGCAAAGCAACCATTTCAAATGACAAAATGGAGCACATGAGTGATGAGCGTCGCTTAGCCAGTCCAGCAGGAGGGGTCACCTTTGGCAACAGCAGCCCAGCATCTCCGTCAGTATTTCATCTCAGATATATACGCTTGAATTTTCATCATGAAAATATACACCTCTTCCAGGTATATTTTACTCAAGAGAGCAGCAAAACACTGCACTGTGTCATATTTCAAAAGCCATGTTATAAGGAAAACAGTCCGCAATTTGCTTCATTATGGATATTAAAACTGAAAAGATCATCAGTCAGAAGTTTTTGCATGTCTGAGACACTTCTCTTTGATGGCTTTTATTATTTTAGAAAATCTGAGTTTATGCTGACATTCGTCAAAACCCTTTATAGTTTATCTGTGACCCAGAAGGAGTGTAGGTGAGGTATAAAGCAGAACCGCCCAAGGAGGTGGAGATGGCCAAAAATAGATCAGGATTTTATATCCATTTCTAAGGGGTTCTGGTTGAAAAGTGAGACTTGGGACATTTTTGATGTCTTGGGGTGGATTCAGTATGTCCGCATGCACCTGAGCTCTCTGGGTGAGTCAAACGGAGCCCTATGGCCCTACAGCATCGAGGGATCTTGTTTAACTAAATATGAAGTTATAAAACAAAATTTTTAACTCAGTTTTCAGGACATAAACAAGCCCCTTAACATGGGTGTGTGTATATATATATATATATATATATATATACCCATCTACCCATATACATATATATATATATATATATATATATGGGTAGATGGGTATATGTATATATGTATATGGGTATGTATATATATATAAAAATATGCACAGACACACAGAAGACACCACTGGCAAGTGATAGCAGACATCATTACTTTTCCAGGTGCAGCAGGATGCACAGCTCCATTGGGGGTGCTGGCATTCTCAGGCAGCATTCCATCCTTTGGCTTTTGTCTTCCTTAGAACTGCCAATGCAAAGGACTTGCCCTTAACTGACATGGAAAACTGTGATATGCAAAAGCCCCTCTAGCAAATGCGCTTCTGCTGGAGCAGCCGAGAAGGCAGGAAGCCACACGCAGTCTCCACTGTATACTAAGGGCGGTCTCACACTGGCACTTTTTAGTCCCATTAAATTGGACACGTTTCCCCCTTGCTGCAATTTCTGGGCTGGTGTGAACACAGTAACTGCACTCGGGTGCAGACCAGAACAACTGCACTGAGACCTGGGAGAGGAGGTGATCTTGGTCTGCCCCAAATGAACACTGGAGCGGTTCTTTTGCAGTGGCAACATGCTCCGACCTTGCCGATGTCCTCCTTCATCAATATTAGGTCCCTTCTTCTGCTCAATGGTCTGAAGGAAGCACGTCTTCTCGCAAAGTCCAAGGCAGCACAGCATTTTTAAGACTTGGCCTGGGAGTAAATTCAGCATCCAGGTATATTGCCCAGATAATTACTACATCTATGAAAAACTGCCATCTTTGCTGTTGTTCCATGTTAAACTGCATAGAAACTCAACAGTTCACCACACAGAACCTTCTTCCATAGTTTCCGCGGAATGCACTTTCACAGGGAAAATCCTAATATCCAACAAATTTACGTCTCTCTGGTCATTGTCACGCTTTTGAAGGGATGAACGACCAATGGCAGCAGGCTGCTTGGTTTTGCCCTTCAAAGGGGCGTTTATTAGCCAGTATACAAGGGAACACGGGGGAAAGCGCGATAGCAACCATGTAAGGCATGAACAATACTGGACAAGGGGCACAGGACACAGACTCACTGAAATAGGGCAGCACATCAAGGGGCAAACAAGAGGCAGCTGATCAAAGGAAACAAGCGGAGAATTCACATGAGGCAAACACAATGAGGGTCAGGTGCGACAAATCAAGCCCCGCCAGAGGGCAAAACAGGGGAAAAACATGAAGGGCAGGGCTGAGCGTAACAGTCATAATGTCTGGTGAAAATAAAGTACAATGTACAATTTGAATTGTATTAAAATAAAACTGATATTTGGATATTCAACATCCAAAAGCATCCCAGCGATTTCAGATTTATTTTTCATTTTCCATCACTTTTACATTCATTCTTTTCTTCGTCGCGAGGGAGCCCACCCCGGCGAAGGGCGGCAGCCGCAGGGGCAGCAGGCAACTGGGAGGCAGGAGCAGGAGGGGACCCCAAAGGGGCCGACGAGGGAGAAGGAGGGACGGGCAAAGGGGACGAGGAGGGAGACGATGGGGGCACTCAGGAAGGCAAGGAGGGAGGAACAGCTGCTGCAGGCGATGGTGCAGCCACAGCCGGCGAAGGCGTCGCCGACCGAGGAGGTTGGAGGGGGGACACCGCAGGCGACCGACGAGGAGCCGGAGGCAGGACCACCGGCGACGGAGGAGGCATTGGAGGGGGATCCGCAGGCGACTGCCGAGCCGGAGCCAAAGGGACCGCAGGCGCCCCACGAGCCCCCGACAAGGCGACTGAGGGCGAGCCAGGGGGCAGGGCGGGCCCCAACGTAGGTGACCCCGCCCTTTCCGGGATCTGGAGAGGCGGGGCCACTGCCGGGTCTTGTCTCTCAGCGGGCGTGGTGGAGTCCCCTTCCCCACAGAGTCTCCGGGGCCCATCAGGGCCAGCCCAGAGGGGTCCCAGTCAAGATCCTCCTCCTTGGAGGAGGAGGCAGCGGAGTCAAGAGAGTCGGGCTTTACAGGCGACACAGGAACGGGAGCTGGCGACACAGGAACGAGGGGCGCCGGGACAGGAACAGGGAGAGGACCCGGGACCGGGACAGGAAAATGCGGAGGTGCCGGGACCGGGACAGGAACAAGCGGCAGCGCCAACAGCACAGGAACAGGCGGAAGTGCCAGGACTGGGACAGGAACTAGTGGCAGCGCAGGAATGGGGGCCAGCGCCAGCAGCACAGGAACAGGCGGAAGCGCCGGCAGCACAGGAACAGGCGATACTGCAGCATCATCTCCCGGACGGATCGGGGGCGCGGCAGCGTATTCTCCCGGACGCATCGGGGACACGGTGGCGGCGTCGTCACCAGAAACAGGCAACGATACAGGAGCCGGCAGCACGGGAACAGGCAGAAGCGCCGGCTGCACGGGAACAGGTGGAAGTGCCAGCAGCACGGGAATCGGAGGCACCACGGCGTCTTCTCCCGGACGGATCGGGGGCGCAGTAGCGCCAACCTCCGGACGCATCAGGGGCGCGGTGGCGCCATCTTCCAGACGCATCGGGGGCGTGGTGGCGCCATCTTCCGGACGCATCGGGGGCGCGGCAGCGTCATCTCCCGGACTGATCAGGGGTGCGGCGGCGCCATCTTGGGGATTGCGAGTCTCCCTCCTGCAGAGCAGGCCGCGTATCAACCCCCGGATCTCGTCTTGCTCAGAGGGTGACGAGTCCGGGGTTGCGACGGCAAACGCCTCGTCTAGGGCGTTCAGGGCTAGGGAGGCTTTGGGATCCCGACATAGCACCGCGTCAACCGCCAACCTCCACCATTACTCCTGCAGGGTCCAGTATTCCGCCGCCCAGATAGCCTGGTTCTCCCTCACGGGTCTTCCGGGCGCAGAGGGGCGCCGCCCATGGAGAGCGAGGTGGACCCCACGAAGAGCCCTGCGGGCTTCAGGGGCGCAAGCAGCGGCGGTGGAGGGGCGAAGAACTGAGTGGGGAAACAGGCATCCTCAGACTCCTGGACGCCATCCTCCATCTGGGCGAGCCGGTGCTCGAGCTCCTCAGTCGCCTCGGCCCAGATGTACTCCTCCTTGGTGAGGAGCTGGTCCCCTCGCCAGAGGAAGAATTCCTCAGCCTCTTCCGGACCGTCCTCGGGATCTTCCAGGTAAGGGTGGCCGGGAGGTGCCGGCTTGCAGCCGCTGGGTCAATTGTTTAGGTCGGTCTTTCTGTCACGCTTACGGCGGGAGGAACGACCCATAGTTGCAGCTGTGGGGTTTGAACCCTTCCAAAGAGCGTTTATTCGGGAACACAGGGTACAGACAGGAGCAAACTGGGTCATGCGTGAGCGTTAGCAAACAATGCATAGACAAAGACCGACCGGGGAGACAGGACTGGGGCGGACTAAATACAGCAAAACACTAATAGCAGACGAGAAACAGCTGGGAACGGGAGGATTCTCACGAGGGTAATGAGGGGGCGTGGCACACAGGAGGAGCAGTCAGGCAGGGCATGACAGCAAGTAGCAAAATAACCCTTTGCTGTGGCTCCCCATGTAAATATTAGTTCATTAGCTCATCCTAAATCCTGTTTCCAGAAAAGTCCAGGGCTGTACCGGAAACTCAAACCGTAAACACAGAACTTGCTCAGGCCAGCGCTGGCTTGTTTGTGCACCGAGCCAGAGTGCCGGCAAGCCAGCTTTTTCCTTGAGGTATCTTTTCCATGCTCCTCTGATCTGGCGAGAATTCAAATATCGCATTCAAATCTTCTAAAAATACGAAACAGTTGCAACATGTTCATTTTCCTTTTTTGCTTTACTACTTTGTCAGCGTGACTCAGGGTGTTAATGACGTACCATTATTTGTTTAAGCTACATTAATACGGATGGCAGCTGTCCACATGTGAGACCTCTGCTGTTAAATTGATCATGGCCTCAAACCTGCTCTGCCTCCTTTTTACTAACCCCACTGGCTTTACTAACCCCGCTGGCTTTGCTAACTCCACTGGCTTTGCTAACCCCACTGGCTTTGCTAACTCCACTAGCTTTCCTAACCCCACTGGCTTTGCTAACCCCGCTCGCTTTGCTAACCCCGCTGGCTTTGCTAACCCCGTTGGTTTTGCTAACCCCACTGGCTTTGCTAACCCCACTGGCTTTGCTAACTCCCCTGGCTTTGCTAACCCTGCTGGCTTTGCTAACTCCCCTGGCTTTGCTAACCCCCCTGGCTTTGCTAACCCCGCTGGCTTTGCTAACCCCCCTGGCTTTGCTAACCCCGCTGGCTTTGCTAACCCCACTGGCTCACTCAACCTGTTATCATTGATCTGGATGAGTGTGTTTGGTTACTCAGTGCATCTATACTGCACGTCAATCGCGCTGACATTCAAAGCCACTAGTTTCTAATAAGACCTTTCAAATTTCACCGGCTAAGGTAAGAGCTGGTTAGAAGCTGATATTGCTCTGGAGAGACTCAGACAGAGAATGGCCTCTAAGGAGAGTGTGGGGGGTAGCTTGGGGGTTTAACCCGATTTAATCACAGGCAGCAGTCCAGGGAGTCCTGTAACTGTATATTAGCTTTGAGAATGCATGGGAGGTCTCCTCCAAGGGTCCACAGAAACCACTTATATTATAACCACTTATGTGGTCCCTAGCGAGCCTTGTCAGGAATGTTTGGCCATGAAAAGCCAAAGGGCCTCAACTTCAACTCTGCCCAACATTCATGTTCTGTAATGAAAAACAAAATGCCAGTGATGCTTAAAATGCCATTCTTTGCAGTATAGGTAGCCTTAATAAATCCAGTTACTGCAGAATGAAAAAAGTCTGTATCCATCCTGCATTTAATGGAGTAATTCAGGTCATAAATGCATCAGCAGCTATGCACACTTCTTTTAAATTGCACACATGGCATTTAATGGCATTTAAATCTAGTTTGATTTGGGTTTGGACAGTAGAGGCATGTCCTCACCAATACTGGGACAGGGGTTAGGGGCTGATTTTATTCCTACCGATGTTGAAACCAAACCTATGCTGTTGAGTTTGACTGAAACATAATATTTTTAAGTTAGCAGCAGAAATCACAAAGCCTGAGTAATGTACACATTTTGATGCGGGAAATGTATACACAGAAAATGACCTAATTTCTACCCAGGTGGTGAAGCCATTGGTCGTATGTCTTAGGGGCCAGGCCCCTAAGAATTCGGCACTGGTACACCAGGTCCAGCAGTCTGGGTTTCTAGTGAATTGGGCCCCAGGAGGCCAGGTTCAGCAGTCCACATTCCTAGTGAATTAGGCCCAAGGAGGCCAGGTCCTGCTGTCTGGGTTCCTGGTGAATTAGGCCTCAGGAGGGCAGGTCCTGCAGTCCGGTTTCTCTGTGAATTAGGCTCCAGGAGGTCAGGTCCTGCAGTCTGGGTTCCTGGTGAATTAGGCCCCGGGAGGCCAGGTCCTGCAGCCCGAGTTTCCTGTGAATTGGGCCCCGGTCGGCCAGGTCCTACAATGTGGGTTCTCTGTCAGTTGGACCCCGGTAGACCAGGTCCTGCAGCCCGGGTTTCCTGTGAATTGGGTCCCGGTAGACCAGGTCCTGCAGCCCAGGTTCCCTGTGAATTGGGTCCCGGTAGGCCAGGTCCTGCAATCCGGGTTCTCTGTCAGTTGGACCACGGTAGACCAGGTCCTGCAGCCCGAGTTCCCTGTGAATTGGGCCCCATTAGGCAAGGTCCTACAATCCGGGTTCTCTGTCAGTTGGACCCCGGTAGACCAGGTCCAGCAACCCGGGTTTCCTGTGAATTGGGTCCCGGTAGACCAGGTCCTGCAGCCCGGGTTTCCTGTGAATTGGGTCCCGGTAGACCAGGTCCTGCAGCCCAGGTTCCCTGTGAATTGGGTCCCGGTAGGCCAGGTCCTGCAATCCGGGTTCTCTGTCAGTTGGACCACGGTAGACCAGGTCCTGCAGCCCGGGTTCCCTGTGAATTGGGTCCCGATAGGCCAGGTCCTGCAATCTGGGTTCTCTGTCAGTTGGACCCTGGTAGACCAGGTCCTGCAGCCCGGGTTCCCTGTGAATTAGGCCCCGGTAGACCAGGTCCCTCTGTTGAGGGGCCCTGAGTGGAATGCCAGAGTAAACGGAGCGCTCCAGGAAGCAATCTTGGAGATGGGTTTGGACACCAGATTCCACACAGAGTTTAGCTAACCAGCGACAGCTCTCTAAACAAAGAAGGATAGTGGGGAATGGAGTGAGAGAGAGAGAGAGAGAGAGAGAGAGAGAGAGTGAGCAAGCGAGGCAATAGGCATACAGAAAGAGGCAGAGAGAAGAAGGAGATAGGGAGAGAGAAAGCAGGGGGAGTTAGAGGGAGGGAGGCCAGGGGCAGGCTTTGCCTTTTCTGGTAGTTCTAGCTGTTGAAAGCCCAAGCAAGAATCCTTTGTCCTGCAGCACTGGTGAGATATAAACCAGACGACAGAACTCCAGGGGTGTGTGAGGAAAGGGAGCAGTTCATGGACTAAGCATCATCGAGCCTAAGGTATGCTGGGGGTAATTTTTTCAGCATTTTTTTACAAAATGGGACAATTTATGATGTAAGACCGGCTGTTCTTGGGTGGTCACTCCTGGCTTGTTCTCCGTGGTGTTTCTCTGGTGCAGTTAACATCCCGGTCTCTAACATCTGCTGTCCTCGTTATTGAACTGCTCTCGTTATCTTGGCTAGTTCATTTTTCAGATTTCTCGGCAGACATAGCAAACAGCAGGAGTTCTGTGTGTGCTGCTCATTGGCATTTAAGATATAAGTGCCTTTGGGGGCAAACAAATCTTCCTTTCACAATCTTACTGCCAAAGCATTTTTCATTTCAAGCTGTTCGTTGTTTATTTGTCAGTGAACATTTCAGCTCTTTATTGCCTTATCCCCAGGTCTCATAACCAAGAGTACAGCAGGATGCTAGAACTTGCTACTAATGCAGAATTCCTTTTGTACAAGAGTTGCACTCTAATTTAAATTAACTGTTTTGGTTAATTATTAAGGTATTTTGGTCTGATCACCTCATTGAAAGTCTTCAATTTGCTCCTCTTTCCTGCTGAACTTGACATTTTGAGATTGGATCCCACCAGAAAATGTTTTGTGCTCTCATGTCTTCTGTATCCAATTGTTTCATTTATAACAAGAAGAACCTTTGAGAGCAGATTGCTATGTATTATGAGAATGCAGCTGCTAACAGGAACCCATGCACGCTTTTCAGCCCGACCACAAGTGCCGACCCCTTCAGGACCAGTCATGGACGAGGACTTTGAACGCCGTCGGGAGCTGAGGAGGCAGAAGCGGGAGGAGATGCGCCTGGAAGCTGAGAGGTGAGGAGGACGAGAAGCTCACCAGCATGTGAGAGCCCATTTGCCAAGCTGGCACAAACGTGATTATCTTTGCTTTGCATAACAGCTGCTTTACATGGTAATCTCCTACTGCCAGCGTTATATGCAGATAGAGATGGGGGTCACACCCTCTGCCACAAGAGGCACACAGGAACACAGTGATGGTCTGTTTGATACTGAGCAAGGGAGGGTTAGCAGCATCAGTCTTGGCAAATATAATAAATAAAAATGATGAAGGATATAAAAACTCAATCCAGGTCCAAGTCTCTGAGTACTCCCTCATCTCTGTGATTTAAACTTGCGACATGGTCACGTCAGCTCCGGCATGGTCACGTTATCTCTAGCATGGTGACGTCACTTCTGGCATGGTCACGTCACCTCCGGCATGGTCACGTTATCTCTGGCATGGTGACGTCACTTCCGGCATGGTCACGTCAGCTCCGGCATGGTCACGTTATCTCTGGCATGGTCACGTCACTTCTGGCATGGTCACGTCACCTCCGGCATGGTCACGTTATCTCTGGCATGGTGACGTCACTTCTGGCATGGTCACGTCAGCTCCGGCATGGTCACGTTATCTCTGGCATGGTCACGTCACTTCTGGCATGGTCACGTCACCTC
>JAODKM010000025.1:8161879-8195205 GCA_026780845.1 Petrocephalus sullivani
CATGGTCACGTCAGCTCCGGCATGGTCACGTTATCTCTGGCATGGTCACGTCACTTCTGGCATGGTCACGTCACCTCTGGCAAGGTCATGTCACCTCTGGCATGGTCACGTCACCTCTGACATGGTCATGTTATCTCTGGCATGGTCACGTCACCTCCAGCATAGTCACGTTATCTCTGGCGAGGTCAGGTCACCTCCAGCATAGTCACATCAACTCTGGCGTGGTCGTGTCAGCTCTGGTGTGGTCACATCAACTCTAGCTCCTGGTGTGAGACACCACCCCCAGAAGGTTTGACATGGCTGGCGAAGTGGCCCCATCGAGGATCCTTGTCTTATTGCATCACCCCTCGAGTTCTGACTCATTACATGGGACGGCCCCTGAAGGGATCCTAAGGGAAACCACCCCCCCCCCCCCCCCCCCCCCAACTCCCACTAGGTGCTGGCGTACCTCCTAGGAGCAGCCAATGACATCAGCGTGTGCGACTTCAAGAACACTACATGGAAACCTTGATGAGCGGCTCAGGGAGCGCTAGCCAAAGGCCCGGCTTGCCTTTCAAATGCGGCCCCCATGAGTGCCTTTTTAAGCTGCCATTGTTTTAAGGACACTGGGTTTAACGCAGTTTCGGGATACTCCAGTCTGTGACCATCTGTGGAGCTACCACTCAGGCACTTTGCTAATGAGTCACGTTACAGCAATTTCATGTCCATGTTGAGAAACATTTCTGACAGTAAAGATAATAATAATAATAATAATAATAATAATAAAATCTGTGTTAATTCTGCGCTGAATTATTAGTAACTTAATTTAATTGTTGAAATATATATAGTTCAGCATAAGGACAAAATTAAACATGATTACTTGCATGAACTTTCTAATTTCTATTATTTCTAATGGAAATGTGCTAAATATTGGAAATTTATTAAACAGGAAATCCATGCGAATTACATTACCCTGTATGGTCTCCTTACATCTGTCTGCATTCTGTATTTAAAGATGACTTTATTAATGAAATTCTAACAGCAGTGTAGCACTGATTTGTCAAATAGAAAGACAAAGACATTAACTACAGAATATTTTTTATGATTTTTATTCAGTGGTTTTATATTGCAGTATTTTCAAATATACATGCTTATCTTCAAAATTTGACTAGGAGAAAACCTTTGTATTCTTCATCAATACCCCCTATTTATGTTATGAAATGCACATCACAGTCAGAGAAAATGTTATAGAGCAGATCAAATGTGTCTTTGAAAACCACACAATAAAGCAATGAGTTTTTTTTTTAATCCTGCCAATACAGCAGTTCTAAAACAAGGTTTATTCTCCATGCAGTTTGCGACATAAATGTTCAATGAATATGTCACAATCTGATGATTTACAGTGGTCAGTGTACTGTCCCAAAGACACTACAGACACTACAGTGAACGCCAGTGAATCAGAGACAAGGTGGAGAGAAATGATAGTCTACTATTATCAAAATCTGCTGCTATTTGAACATGGTCATATCAGGTTAAATTAATATATGTGGTCTGACAGCTACCAAAAACCTAAACTGTATTTTTCATTTCATTTCAGTTTTATTTGACACAATTTTCAGATGCTGCAAATTTAGTGCGACTTTCAGGAGGTTCATAAATCACGCCTAGGTTTTCATAAAACACATCAACATGTGGTCGTTTCACTGAGAAGAGAATTATTTCAGTGTAGCCTGTTGTATTCCTACCCCAAGAAGGGAAGAAGAAGTATTCAGAGGTGAGTATGGAGTTTGTGCCGCTTTGATGGTGGTACATATATTCAGACAGTCGCACTGACACTTACAGTAACAGCACAAAAAAGTTCATCAGTCATTAGTCCAAAAAATACAATACCATTTCATGCATTGTTATACAAAAATGGTGTGTTCATACATATATATACATACTTACATATAATAAACTTTACATGTAAATATTGTTTTTTAAAAAGCATGAGAAATGAAACGAGGAAAAAATTAGGGGTCATGAGAAGAAAAAAAATATCAGAGAAAATAGTTTGGGGGACTTGGGGAGAAACCTGGGGAAATGAGATGACAATGCAAATAATTTACATGTCACCTGCCAAAATTCTGCACCTTCTACTGTGTTGGGTTTAAAGGGTTAACTAAATAAAAGGCCGATTAGCATCCTGCAGGGGGGAGACGTAAAAACAGCCGGTGTGGTGGTGCTTTATTCCGCAGAGTTCTCAGAATTTCAGCCCGGTGCCCATGGTGCTGCACAACTTTTAAAGCCAATTTTCAGTTTTTAGTTGTATATGTGCCTTTGATTTAAGCATAAATCTGTCATTAAAAAACGTATACTATACACATACATGCACAAGTGTCCCAAGCTGAGTGGGAAAGTCTGGGAGAAGCAGTCGATAGGATTGTAGGTGGAAAAAGGCTTCAGTTCAGTGCACCAACATCTGAAGACCTCTATTCACCCGGGTGCCTGTGGGGCAGGCAGGGTGGCATCGGGCCAGACCGGTCTGCTCTCCTCTGCCAACTTGCTTCAGCCCTGACCTGGGGTGGGAGGGAAAGGGGGGCAGGCTTGATGGGGAAAAGAGAGCGATTTATTCTCTGTGGTTATTCATTTTGTCTACGGCTTATCATGGCAAGGACTGGCAGTTGTGGGCAATTATGTGTTAAGATTAAGACCTGTACTCTAAATCAGAAAGAAACATTTACGGGTAAATAAATGCCCAATATGAACCACATGGAGGCCATATTGTTTGTCATTCTTTGCTTTTTTTGATTGCGAGCATGAATGTGATGGAACCCCTCTGTTACTTTGTGACAAATCTTCAGTGGAAAAATTAAAATTTTCATTTATATTTCATGAAGTTCTGAGATGTAATTCTGCATGCTTTTAGTATGACATAAAAGTTTTTAAATTATCATTATTATTAATAAAATGTTTAAAAAAAAAATCTGATTGTAAAACATGATATAATTCAGCTTTGCAGGCTGGACAGTTAATGGTAAATATTAAATAAATCTGACAGAGACATAAATGATTCCGCTTGATATAAGAGTTAAATACATGTTGGAGATTTCACAACCATTATGCCAATACCTTTTTCATAAATCAAATTTGTGCTTGTAAACATCGGTCACCCTGCCACTTCCTCCTAATAGTGCAGCTTTCCAGGGCAAAATTGCATACAAAAGTATATATAATATTTGAAGAGAACCTATATGTAAGTAAATGGCTAAAAGCAATTATGAGTCTGGCCCTATGGAAGGGAGATGGATATAAGCAAGTATAAATTGTCATGTAGGCTGAAGATAGAGTGTTAGCTATAGGCCGCACTTAGATCCACTCAGCAGACCAGGGGAAAATCAGTTTTTTTTTTGTCTGTTACTGTTCAATTTACTTTGTCTCATTTTCGGATGAGGTCATGACACACAACCACACAAATAAATATATTTTCTGTAGATCTAATAACTGTAACTGGGAAACCTTGTTTCGAAAAACAGATAAGAAAGAAATAGAAATATTTGTTCACATACATTTCGGTTACTTTGAATATTTCAACAAGACTTATCTAATTGTATAGTATTGCACACAATACTTCATTCAAGCACCGAGCACATCACCATCAAGAACTGATGAAGTTTCCAGAGCTCTTCTTTAAACAGAGTTGTAAACAGTATTATAAACAAAGTTATAATCATTATTATAACCTGTTCTACAGTGTAGTCATACACAATAAATAACACCTAGATAAGTGATAGCAATAGCAAAAGCTTTACAGTAACATTTGCAGTGATTTGTGTTTTCTTTCATATTTTACTTCCTGTCTCCTGCTGCAGTTTAACACTAGAAACATTCTACATGAATAATCTTCACCGTGTCAGTAAAATGATGATTCAGGTAAAAGTTTTGCATTTTTTGCACAAATAGACAACCGTGTCGTGGTAATTTAGTTCTATGTCAGGCTGTAAGCTTCACATTTCCCAGTGTGCTAAGAATTCCCTGAAAAACTGCCCCCTCTTTGTGGGAGATGCTTTTTCCTGAAGACCTCCAAGACCCTTTTCAAACACAAGGGCTTTTAGCTTGCCTCCACTAATGTGTTAAAAAATAACAGCTCGCCAGGTCTTGTTTTCAGAATCCCTCTGTCGTTCTACAGAATGTAACATTGTCTTCTCTACTTCTCTTTCACTCCTTCCCTGCATTTACGTGACGCTGTTCTACAAAAGCTAAACAGCCACATCTCTGCAGAAGCAGAATTACTGATCCATTATGCAAGTTTATTGTGTCAATGCTTACTGACTATAATTCGAAAAGAATATTTTGCTTTGTTTATGTAAACAAAGTTATTTTATAGATTTTTCCATTTATTTCCTTTATGTAAAGTAAGAATAATTTCTTCCTGTGCTTAATTCAGATGCGTCACTTTTTCACCATATAACAATATATCGATGTGGCACTTTGTATTTATTTTACATATGTTTTCTGTGTTTATCCAGACTAGTGATCCCCTCATATAGTTTGTAGGACCCCTTTGGTCGTCTGAATTGACATTTAAAGCTTAGTTGATTTTTTATTGCTTGTTGATCTTGTGTCTAAATTGTTAATGCTTTCAGCCCATTGACTTTGGCCCCTAGAATAAATGTATGTTTTTAACTGCAAGGTGAGCTTTGAGATAATAAACTGTTCCTCAAATACACTAACAAACTAGAGCCGTTATGGCTGATCGACGGTCCTTACAAATTCTGGACGAACAAAACTTGAGCACAATAAGACAAAAAAACAAAACAATTACAGGCAATGTCATTATGTTTTTGGCACAAATGATCAGACTGAACAGCCTGAATTACAGGCCACAAATCCCCAGATAAAAGTGCAAAGGCTTCAGTTGCATGCAAAAATTCTCTTGCCCTTTCTCAGCTGGGGTGAGAAGGCTGGCTGTTACAAAGGCTTCTGGGCCACGCGACACGTTATTTGCCACTTCGGCAGCAGGCTGAGTTTGATGGGCCAATGAGGTCGCAACAGACAGGACTCACTGCCAATAGCCTGTAAGAAGAACTGATGCCGGGGGTCTATGGGTCATTTTGCCTTCGTGTTGTGATGAGCCGTCCAAGGTTCACAGCGCGCAAACAGCACATCTGCAAGCCAGGATGTTTTGGAGCGCCACCAAAATAAACAAAACCCTTAGAAAAGAAAGAAAATAGCCACAAACTAGACAGCTCCTTCTGTGTCATCAGAGGGCCATGTGTAGGACCTTCTTATTACCACCACTGCCAAGACGTACTTTACATGCAAACATGCCATGTGGAGCCAATGCAAAAACTACAAGAATGGCAGAAAGTCGCGGGAATTATGTATCATGAATGAAGACAGAAAAAAAAAAATGCTGATGCTTAAATTGAGGGTTCCATCGTTAAATGGCTTCATTCCACATGATGCCATTGGATTGCGTTTATATATACCTTTATAAACTTTATAACAGTGTTTACGCGTGACAGGAATTTTGTCAACTTGTCAACTAGTCATTGTCGAGTGGTGGGATTGTTAGCGGCAAACTTCAAGATTCTGTGACATATCGAGTAGCTATAGCCCTTATCTTGTGGGTGTAATGTAATTCAAAGTCAATAGGACTGCACAATGGGGAAAGTGGGCTTTTGCAGGCCTTTGATTACAGGCCTGTGGGCTAAAATTCATATTCCACTAAGATACGACATTCCAAAGCTGAAATCAAGCTGCCATAACACTTGCTGTGCTGGTTAAAACCATGACCCATGGAATTTCAATTTGCCATTGGCACAGCTAACTGGTTTAGATTAACTAAGAGGACAGTCAGGAGAAGAAAAAAAAATACTAGCTGGAAATAAAGAAAAAAAATTAATTGCCAGTGCAAAAAATCCTATTTTAAAAATCGAGACGGGAAGGTTGATTTATGAAGATTTATGATAGCTTAAATCCTTCTGAAGCATGCCAGTTCTTGGGTATATTACAAAATGAAGTGTTTTACTCTACAATGCATTGCACAATAACGACTAGACAGTTTAATTTTATTTGACAGATGAATGGAGTATGTAACCAGCTAACACATTCTGGTCAATTAATTGTGACATCACCTCAATGGCATGTTTGAAGACTGTGAACAAATGTACCAGGATTAAGGTTCACAGTGACAAAAAAGTACAGAAAATCTGCCACCACAGGTGGTTTTCAAACAAAAATGTAATAATCATATCTAATTATTAAATCTTGCGCTAAATCATTATCAGAGTAGTTGCATTTTTTTACATGGTTAATATTATCTTAAAACAACAAATCTAATAAATATAGTATAGTAAAATTTATAATAAGATTTTAATAATCAGCAAATATGTCATATACCACAAGACATTTTCAAAAGTATGTAAGTCTAGAAGTGAATTTTTTTGGTTATTTTAAATTCCTGCCTGCATTTCATTTCCTAGAATATATCTACTTTCACATACAGTTCAATTTCTCCCTAATTCACTGCTTTTTCAAATATTTCCAATGTATAATAATACAAATATTGTCCACTTAATCATGTTAAATTGTAAAGTTTAAATCTACATGGAGACAATAAATACTAAACATTAAGCAGTAAAACTGCTCTTTTATACTAAAATATATACAGTGTAATCCACACTTAAGTTTCATTGCAACTTGTCGGCATGTTTTAACAGTTAATTTGGACAATCAGTTTTACAAATTAACAACACAAAATTCGAAAAGTTAATTGCTGCCATGAGTGTTTATTTTCATAATTATTAAATCACTGTATACTCTGCATTACACATATGCACGGTCTTAACAAAAACATATGGTTTGTGAAGATATTAGAATATTTCAGAAGTGTGTATTGCTTCACGCGGACAATCAATGTCAATCAGTAAGAGCGCGTGCCCTCTCTTATAATTCCTGGGCCCTTAGAAATGCTGTATATTCACTGCCCTACAACAACAGTAGACCTACACGCAAGGCATAAAATATACTAGTGATTACTCCTTCCTAACATTCTCTGTATTCCCTGTTGTTGGTTTATTCATGGTAAATGCATGTTTATTTAAGCGCGACTCGCATTAAGTTGGTGATCACCAACGACGCCTCTTTGAAAGGAAATATTAAAAGGTTATCCATCTGGAATAGACCGAGATAAGGGTTGGCAGTGTTAATAAACAGACTTCCGCTACACCTCAACACTGTCTTCCTTTTCTAAACAATTTTTCTTTAATGTTGTAATGTGTTTTTCCACTCAGCCTACGCACCAGTCATGTCTTTGGGGGGAAGACGTCGAGTTAACTTCTAATGTTATAAAATTGGAACACCTGTTTTGGAGGAAAAAAAATCCTGACTCCGAAGTTCTGACTTCCTAGCGATTTATTCGTCCTGAAAAACACTTGCTTGCGCCATGGAAACTGTCTGAACGAGTCGCCTTTCCTTTTTGGCACCGAGCATACTTAGCTGAGATAAATAGGGGAAAATGAGATTGCTATTAAGAATACTTAAATTGAATCTCGCTATCGAAATAATAGGAGGCTGTGTTGCGCCGCAATACGAAGCAGTTTTATGAAATACATTTCAATAATTTTGAGTGGCAGGAAAGAGGGGGTTTATCACTTTACAGAAGTACTACATACTTAAGGATCACTCTTTTGAAGAAATACATATTACATATATGCGAATTTCCATAGAAATAATAGATAATAAAAACAAAATCGCAAGTACACATTACGCGAAAATCAGCACATAAGATATTTTATTCTGGAACTTGTTTCACTATACCCTTGCAAAGTTAAAGCTGAAATGTATTCTCTGTTAAGAGAAAGAATACTTTTAGTTGTATATAGGCTAATTAAAATTGTATACTTATGTTACTATAAGATGTAGTATTGACTGAATTACGAAGAATTAGGAAGTTTATTTTTTATGTACTGAGTATTGATACTTATAATTACGCATTGATACTTAAAATTACTTAGTATTCCGCATAATATGTTTAGACTTTAATTCTGAAACCAATCGTCTTAAAATTATGCAGATTTGTTTGATTTGTAGCCCTGAAGTGCGCAAAGTAAGCCCGAAAAAACGAAACTTAAAAGAACCGCAGGCCATATCTCGTAAGTGTGTAATCTGAAATGAAGGTCAAGCCTTTTCAGCATTAGGTTAAGTAGACTTGTATTTATAAAGTCACGGGGCAGTAAAGTTTACATCAGTGCCAGTAAACAGCACTGAAAGTTAGTTCGGCTTCCGTTACTTTCCAACTCTGGCTAAATAACATGCATTCAAAAGTTTGTATCTCTTCAGTCCTATACATATATCTAGTTAACACGTTTATTTTCGTTTTCTAATCATTTCAAAGTGTATTGCTGTTTATTTGGTCGACATCTACTAAGGATTTGATATCCTGGGTCATTGCAACTGCAGAAGAAATCAGACAAATAGCACAAAGTTTGAAAAGAAAATATAGTTTGTGTACGAAAAGCGTTCAATATGCTTCGCATATCTGTCTTACGGGTTTGAGATCGGGTTATTAATAACGATTCTTCATGGCTTTTAATTTGTTTTCTCATTTTTTTCTGCTGTTTATCAAGTTGAAAATATACCACCAAAACACAATATGGTGTCATTAAAATATTGAACTTGATGGGATTTCCTGGTCATTAGGTTACCGTTACTTCACTTAAAATACCGCAGCATCAAAAACAAAAGTTTTAATCTACAAGGGTTTTGCTGAAAACCACTAAGAAAAGCAGGATAATTCAATTGAGGCGTTATAACCAATGCAAAAAAATCATTGTGTAGTACTTGTAGTAGTTATAGCTCGGAGATTAAATAAGATGTTTAGATTCACTCGACTTATATAAAAGAGCAACTCGTTAGTTGTTTACAAGGCGCTATACTGCTATTAAACTTGATCATCCGAATAAGTACCGGCGCGCACAAACTGGGACGCAGCGACCGTTCGCAGGTTCCCCGAGTGACAGGCCTGCAGAATACACACTGTTAGTTATTCAAAATGATTTTTTAAAAGATACTGTCTGTAAAGAAAATGGTTTCACAACGATACGTAATTTTTACGATATATAGTCTTTTTATGAGAAATATTTTCAAAGTAATAAAGTTAAGCGGAAAAAAGCTCACGCCAGTTAAAACCGGGAAAGCTAACTGAACCCAAAGTCCGCATAATCCAAATACAATGTAGATGGATTTAAAAATGTGTCAATTTCCAATGTCCCTCGTTGCAGTTATTGACAACTAAACATTTTGGATACCACGTGCGCATAGAAATTATTACTATTTCTGGATCACGCGAATTTCAATATTTTGTCGCGGGAAGTATTTATAAACGGGGCACAGCGCTGCATTGACGAGCCTAATTTATAGTGACGTTTTCCCCTGTTCCTCTCTTTTGCTCACTTCTTGATTCGTAACAAACCAAACTCGCCACAGTAGATCCCTGGATCCAGGTTTCCATCAGCTCTAGGCCCAAAGGAACGATGGAGAACGCGAAAAAAATACGTCTACTTTCTTTAATGCCACTAATTCAAATTCCTACATAAATATATAAATAAATACGTAAATAAATTGAACCAAAGGTAAAAATGTCGATGAGTATAAACACTAGTGATGATGATGAAGATGGTGATGAAGATGGTTACGATGAGTATGATTATTATTCTTATTATTATTATTGTTGTTGTTGCTGTTATTATTGCTGTATCTATCTAACATTAAATCGTATCCTATATGGTGTATTCTATTTACTGGGGTAATATAAACTACGTCTGATTTTAATGTACGCAATTAATATTCATTTTTATATTAATATTTTAATACAATATATAGTCATAAAAAACAATGCTGCACAATAACGATATATCTTCTTGCCACTGCCATAAGCTTAGTAGACAGAGAAATATTAATTAACATCAACAACAAACATCGATCAAGTGTGTATATTTTCAAAAAGGAACCATTAAATTGCATGTCAAATATTAACTTTACACACACCATACACATACGATTGTATGCCGAGTTAAAGGAAGTTTAAAAAAAAAAAAGACATGAATCTTGAAAATCTGTTTTCTTACACGTCCCCCAATTTCCCTTGGTGATTGCTGGGAAGGTGTGAATAGCCATCTATTTGTTTGTTAGCAGCCTTTTTTTTCCCCCTGGTCGGCGAACTTCGGCGTTTTGTATTCCTCCGAATCCAGCGGGCAGCTCTTATTGGTAGGTGTAAATGTTACATCACAATGATTATGACGCACCGTCTTCCTGTTTCCTTCAGCTGTGTCTTAAAGTGAATCTTGTTGGTGGGAGAGAGCCTCAGCTCTTTTCAGCTCCACTCGCAGAAAAGCCCAATTACAAGCCCGAAAGGAGAGCGGCGCGCAAGAGCTCCCTGCTCTCCCGCGTCCAACTCTCTCCTGCTCGGCCAGAGAAATTACAATATTCATCAGCAGGCAAGCAGCCCTCTCCGTCCTTTACATTATAGCAAAGAAGCCCGCTTTCTTCTCATCTCGGGAGTAAGTAACCTTGTCCTTAGATAGCTCCCCTGTTTATTCTTTCTAGAAATAATCGTCCGATCTCTTGGTGAAGCCAATAGTTTCTATTGAGAGGAGGAGGTGCGATTCGCGATATATATATTTTATTGCTTAATTGTCTTCATTAGTACGCCTTTAGCCCACTTTTTTTTCCTCCAAGAATCATTTTTGATATAAACAAGGAGAAGACATTTTCAGATTTTTTTTTTCTTTCTTTGCTTAAGCGAAAGGGATATAGGGCTCAGTCCATCCACTCGAAGGTAAGTATTGTCGATTTCAGTCATTTCAGTCATTATCTGCTATTCCGCAAACTTCGGGGAAATCGCCTCTTTCTCGGAGCGGCACGGTATGAATCCGGACTTGGGAAACATTTAAATGCTGCATCTGCAAGCCCCAATAATATGCCATTCGAATAAGCGTGCCATCCGTGCTCCTTGCCTTTGCAGTTATTCCTCATGCTGTTCGCAGATTTGCTTGCGGTTTGCATGCGTACTCGGACTTTTGCTGATTATGTGCTATTTTACGCGGATCCTCCGAGTTTGTGGTGCTGCCGGCAGATGCATGCGACGTGTTACACTCGTGGCTGAAGTGCTTCAATCGCTTTACGCGTTTCGCTCGAATGCGGCGCAGAAAAGGATGCGATCGCAACCTTTATTGTGGCTTAAACTTGGTCGCCGCTGCTGGGGAGCCGTCGTTAGAAAGACGCGTCGGGACGTCGCTGAGGAATATTAAAAGTCAAAATATGTATAATATCAAAAAGCGCAGTGCGCTGGGTGTTCGTTTCATTTCACAATGAGATTCTAAAGGCAAGTACAACTTTTAAACCTAAATTATCGCTACAGGACGATACGAATAGCCGGATTAAAAGATTGCTATGGGCTGCCTACCTACTATATTCAAGGAACTATATTCATCATTGTCAGTCTTTAGTTAAGGACCGATTCGCTTTTTTTGTTCGGTTGCTTGGTGGAGAACTTATGTCATGTCTCTTTCAGGTTTTTTCATATATAAACATTTGTTTAACTGTAGTGCGCATGGGCGACAGGCGACAGGTGCGTCGTCTGAAAATACAGGTGCGCGTCTCTGCGCCCTTATAATAAAAGCAGCCACCGGTTAAGCCGAGACATTATCAAATTTATAAATGTGCATCTGATTTAAGACACATCGAGTTATTCCTCCCCCCTCTCCCACTGAACAGCCTTTTGTGCTTTAAGGTGTTAACGGGCTGTACTACATCTTATCAGCTGATCTTTAAACACTGTATTATCTGTAGACCTTAATATGTATTCACTGCTCAAGTACGCTGTGCTGCGCAGCTGCCTTTCAAGTCCTTCACAAAAAAGAAAAAAAAAAGTGTTACAAGCGCATCTATTCTGCTCTTGACGATATTAATGAATGGATTAGTCACTTTCTCATCTGGTAGTTCAAGGAGAGAGTTCCGGTGTGTGCAGAAAGTGTTATACCGTGTTTATGTCCAACAAAGTAAAACTTGAAGAAATAGAACGCGTCCACGTTGCTTTCCGCTCTTTTATTCAATATGGTTATACATTAAACACATGTAATAGAACGGTCGCATTTTCCATCCGTATGAAACTTGTATAATACATGTAGGTTGTAACCTTCTAAGCTGATAAACTTTTCCGCCGCGTTCTCTCTTCCAGAAAACGGAATTAAAAGCACAGTTAATGAGAGCTTGTGCGGCTATTCAAGAGGCTGTGTCTCACAACTCTTTTACTTATTTTTCTGAAACATTAGTTATAGTAAGGTGATGTTTGTGTTATAGGAAGTTACACATATTGTATTTTATTAACCATTTATCAGTTATGGTCGCATAACTGTGCAGAATGGGTTGATACTGACATTAATATTAATATGTAGTAATTGTAACCTGCGAAGATTATCTACCTTGTTCAAAATAATGGTTGAAGAAATTTTGGGTTTGTCTCATATACTCTATATGTGCGCTGTGTGCAGTATTAAAGTGTCATTAAGGATATTTTCAAAGGAACAAGGCTGTTGGACACAAATGGAATGTTATCAATTTACTTATATAAACACACACATATATATATATATATATATAATTTTACAATACATTTTAAATAATGTCTTCACCCACATGAATCCTTTGCTTTTAGACATAGCTCATAAAGTTTTAGACATTTAACTAGACCGAGTTGTGGCTTAATTTCTGGATGAGATAATTTGTTTGTTTTGTGATTTAATGTAGACTCATTCCTGACCTTTGAAATTATATACAAAAATGTATTTGAATGATTAAAGTTTGAAAGGGAGACTTTTGCATACTAGGTTATATTATTTTATGGAAGGCAGTATTTGCACAGATGAAACACACACGTCTAAAACTAGTTCTAAAGAAGTCTAGATTGTAGACAGATTTTCCTTTATGGGCTATTCATGTAAAAGTAGGGTCTGCTAATCGGGTGTGAAGGTCATCGTGGATAAGTGAGCACCCCGTAGATATACACTGCCAGCAACCACAGCATTTCAGTGGGATTTCTGTTTTTTTTACATTGTGAAACTGGAATTTCTTGTTACTTACCTGTAATGCGTTTTGCATATTTTATTGTCTAAAGAGTAATGTAATGTCTTTGCTCTTCAGTCCTCTTCAATTTTAAAAATGTGTGAAGGGGGAGTGGAACTGAGTTTTAGAGTATCCCGCAAAGGAATTTTTTTCCCTTTCTTAATAATAAGGGTTTCATACTGGGTTTAAAAAACTATGTAGATGTAACAACTTTGACAAGAAAACATATAAATGATATATTTAACAACAGAGGAAATGCTTTGCAAATGGTCCGCAGTTAATTTTATGTCATTAAATTGATCTTTTAGAAATTATGTTAAAATTACTATCTGCGTGACAGTGTTTGATGTGCGCAATGGAAACTGCTAGAATTTTGTGCATTTTGTGTTTAATTCAGAATTGGGGTCAGCCAATGTGGATAAATTGTAAAGAAAATTAATCAGTCCTTTTGTTCTATTGGCCAGGATCCTGGGGTTGAGAGCTGTGCCCAGCTGACAGGCCTTTGAAGATGACACAATAGCAGTCCAGTGATGCCTGACCATGACAGTGCAGCCCTCTTAAGCAGACAAACTAAGAGACGAAGAGTTGACATTGGCGTGAAAAGGACTGTAGGGACAGCGTCTGTAGCCTTTGCCCGAGCGAAAGCAAGCATATTCAGTGCCATGAATCCCCACGTTGTCGAGCAGGACGTCGAGTGCTCGGTGGTGCAGCACGCGGACGGGGAGAAATCCAACGTGCTCCGCAAGCTGTTGAAGAGGGCGAACTCGTACGAAGACGCCATGATGCCCTTCCCCGGTGCCACCATCATCTCCCAGCTTCTGAAAAACAACATGACCAAAAACGGCGGCAACGAGCCCAGCTTCCAGGGCAGCGGGCTGTCGAGTACTGGCTCCGAAGTCCACCAGGAGGACATGTGCAGTAACTCGTCCCGGGAGAGTCCCCAGGACTGCCTGTCACCCTTTAGCAGGCCCTCCATGAGCCAGTTTGACATCGAGCGACTCAGCGACGAGCACTTGAGGGCCAAGCGCGCCCGGGTGGAGAACATCATCCGCGGCATGAGCCACTCGCCCAGCGTCACCCTGCGGCCCAGCGAGGGCGACCGCGAGGGGATGCCGCAGGCGCCGGGCAGCCCCCGCGAGAGCTACCGCGAGAACAAGCGCAAGCAGAAACTGCCCCAGCAGCAGCAGCAGAGCTTCCGGCAGCTGGTGTCGGCACGCAAGGAGCAGAAGCACGAGGAGCGGCGTCAGCTGAAGCTGCAGCTGGAGGACATGCAGAAGCAGCTGCGCCAGCTGCAGGAGAAGTTCTACCAGATCTACGACAGCACCGACTCGGAGAACGACGAGGACGGGAACCTCTCGGAGGACAGCCTGCGCTCCGACGGCATGGACCACCGCGCGCACGGCTCGGTGGCCGACCGCTCCGACAACGAGATGTCCGACCTGGACCCCGGGCACTTCTTGGACCGGGCCCGCGCTCTGATCCAAGAGCAGAGTGTCATGGCGGAAGGGGACAAGCCCAAGCGGGACGGTCCCCGGGGGAAGGGACAGGGGCCGCCCTCCATGCACGCGGAGGGCAAGCAGCTGGCCGAGACGCTAAAGCAGGAGCTGAACACGGCCATGTCCCAGGTCGTGGACACAGTGGTGAAAGTTTTCGCCAAGCCCCCACGTCCAGTTCCACAGGTCTTCCCTCCGCACCCGATGCCTCAGGACCGCTTCCCGGTGAACGGAGAGAATCCGAACTTCCACACGGCCAATCAACGATTGCAGTGCTTCGGTGACGTCATCATCCCCAATCCGCTGGACACCTTCGGCAACATTCAGGTCCCTCCTTCGAACGACCAAACTGAAGCTCTGCCTCTGGTGGTCCGAAAGAACTCCTCAGACCAGTCATCCTCTCTGCCCACGCCTGGGGGTCACCATCACCCCTCTCTGCATCCCTCCCCATTATCTGCCACCATGGGGTTCAGCCCTCCATCGTTCCGGCACCCCTTTCCCCTTCCGCTAATGGGCTACCCTTTTCAGAACCCATTAGCCACACCTTCAGGCTCCTACCCGGGCAAAGACAGGGCCTCCCCAGAGTCCCTGGACCTATCCAGGGAGACTACCAGTCTAAGGACCAAGATGTCATCAAATCATCTGAACCACCATCGCTCCTGCTCGCCTACACATCCTGGGAGCACCGCGGAGGGCCTGTCCTTATCCCTCATCAAATCCGAATGTGGGGACCTTCAGGAAATGTCTGACATCTCGCCATATTCAGGAAGTACAATATCCTTTCAAAAAAAAAAGATACTAATACTGTGTAATGATGCCAGCACCTGTGTTTCCCTCTTTTCTCCCCATTCTTATCTCTGTCTTCTTCCCTTCAGGTTATACATTTTCACGGAGATCGTTTGCAGGTGTTTTTCCAAATGCTCCAGATATCACAGCAGGGTATCCAAAACACGAGTATATTACCATAAAGACCTCTAATTATGATCCCAGTTGAACACGTCTTGATTACACGAGATGTCTTGCAGCAAGGAGGTACTTAATTTCAATTAATCTCCATTAATTGGTTTGTGCTGTAACCCCCGTGTCCTCCCTGAAGTCTAAAGATTAAAAAGAGGTTCTCGGGGTTGGAGGCTTTTAAGCATGATCTAGAGGAAGAGGTGCTGAAAGGCTTCCGTGCTGCAGTGCAGCCTCCATCCCTCTCTGTTCTCGCCTTCACTGAAGTCCTCACAATGCGGCTCCTTTTTTCTCCCCGCCTGTAATACTTTGTACATAAATGCTCAAAGCAAATCATGTTTCAAAGCCAGGAAGTAAGATAACAAGTGGTCTTCTCGCCTAAGAGGTCTTAAAACTTGCATTTAAACAAAAAAAAAAAAACACTCTCTATTTGAGGATTTTTTCGATCGGAGCGATTTATCTTTAGGCACGTGTTAAAAGCACATCATGGCAAAGATCTAACGGGTCGCGTAGAGTGGTTCTTGGCGGAGCAGTACTTTTGTGAGGCCCAATTTTATATCATTTACTATAGTTCAATGCACTTGGTCCAGCTGGGGTATTATACAAGGATGGATTTTGTTTAAGTAAGGGCTTATTGAGGGCTATCGAAGCATGGCACACTGATTTATTTATTTGTTTGTTTATTTTTAAAGCATGCACCACACATGTCTACAGTAGCCCCCACGGCGTTACAAAGTCTCTATCCCCACTTGCCCTTTTTTCTTACGTTACGTAAAGTGCATCATTTCAAATTCTGTATTCTTAATAGATATTTGTTGACATTTGGATAGTACTTGTGGCCGTGCCTGCGGTTGCTTGGCAGCTGGTATTTTTTTTTCCTCGTTCCTTTCTTCTCTTTGAAGTCGGGGTTAACAGGTGTTTGCAGGTAGCTGTTTATCTACCACCCAGTTCCCTGGTCGTGTTTCTTAACCTTCAGATAGAATGGCCTCTGTATCTCCCTGGCTGCCCTAGGTATTATGCGTATTTGAGTATTGAAAATAAAGACACGCATGAACACAAACACACACGCTTGCACACATGCATGTACTCCATGTTGAATCTGGCTGAGAGATGGAGAGACATCTCCATTATTTTAGCATGTGTGGTAGCTCACTGTCAGTAACATCGGTTAATTTTATTTTTGCAATCGAACAAACTTATTAAGCTGAGTATTATTTTAAGGGTTAAATGTTATTGAACTTTAACTCATATAACTATATAACATTTTGCCCTATTAGCAGTAATAGAAGAAAAGGGATCTTCAGCCGACAAGCCTGGAAGGGAAAGTGTTAACCCGATATGATTTTTTTTTAATAACAATAATCTGCACCTGCATTGTTTGCACTTTGAACCAGCAGCAGCAGCAGCAGCAACGTCTCCATATTTGCAAATTAAGCTGTTTAATCAAATATTAAGTTTTATTCAAATGCCCGAAGAAACAGACGGCCAATTGTCTTCGTCCGTGTGGAGACTGATCTTCCTTGTCACGCGGCTCCTTTGCATCTCAAGAAAAACAGCCTTGTTCTGCACGCCTGAACATTTGCATACAGAAAGTCTGTACACAGCTCCAGCATTGTGGCACTCTCCAAGACATAGGAGCAGGTGAAGGCACTTTGCATTTCCAGTACACGGGGGTCGAGGCTCCATGCACGGACATTTGGAAAGGAAGGCTCCCGGCTCTGCTGGGTGAGCTCACGGGAGGTGCAGAGGAAGTGCCTGTTTAAAGTCGCTAATTTTGGGGCCCGGGTTTCGGAGCCGCCCCGTTGCAGAATAGGGGCGGCCTCCGGTTTTTACTTTTGAGGTTTTATGGAAACACCAGCCACCTGTACTTTTTCCATGCCACTGTGGCCTCATCATAACCTTTTAACATCTTGGTATTTTTCCATCCATAACATCCCACCCTTCCGAAAAACAAAAAGAAAAACATAGGTCGGCCAGGAACCCCGTACTACTCGTTCGTGTTCCTTGATGAAACGCAGGACTGATTCACATCGGTAACTTCTTGTGAACAGTACTTAGGGTGGCTCGTACCTCTAATGTTTTATGTTCCTGAGCAGATGTCCAACATTAATTTATGGATATATCGTCCTCCCCGGCCCCCTCCTTACACCTGGCAGTTGGCTCAAGTTTCAGCAGTTATTGTCTCTCTTACATGACGCATGCTGAATTCATCTGGCCTCGGAGCTCGGTGTTGTTGGGGAGAATGGAGTGAACCATGTTGGTTATGAATCGGCTCCTCTGTTCCCCCAACCTAACTCCTGTTGCATCTTTTCTCATCCCTCTGACATTATATATATATATATATTATATATATGTTTGTGTAACTACATTATTTGTTTGCTACATTATTTGTTTCATATTCACCTTTATTTTGATAGCTTTGCGTCCACCGATGTTGACTAGTGTTTTGTTTTATGTTAAATATAATAGTTCTTTGATGTAACGTCAGCATTGCAGTGAAAGTAAACAAAAAGATTTCAATATTTATTTCAATATTTATTTGTGCGTAATCATGAACCCTCCAGCGCCGGTGTGATTTTTAATTTCTTTTTTTGCCCATTCTAGTTTACAATAATTTGGCAATAGTATAGTCCTTGGGGTATTTTGTACTTTTTCATATTTTTAAAGGCTGATTTGTGGATGTCGGAAAAGCAATTTGTTTTAAGTGTCGTATTTAGAGGAAGAGCTATTGGAAATGAAGATGAACAGGTTTAATGTTGGGGGGGTGGGGGGGCTGCACAAGGATTTTTAATGGATGGGCTGTGAATTTGGTGGGGATGACCACGATGGCTGGTCCTGAGCTTTTAAAGAGATTTACTGTTTAATTGAGATCACTAATACGAAACGTTTTCAGATCCTGGACTGTAATTTGAAAAGAGCATCTCAATATAATTAATTTTATCAACAACCTCACTAGGACATATTTACCAGCCTGTTACCTGCTTGTGTGCTTATATTGCCGTACTAAATCTTTGCCTTTGTGTTCGCTGCTTTTTATTTTTGATCTCTTTATGACTTTTTGGGTTCTTCAGCGTCCCGTCTATTGCAAAGAGGGCACCCCGTCTTCCTTTTCCTCGTTCAGTGGTGTTATTTTATGTACAAGTTATGACAGATGGCAACAGAGAGGCTAATGCTCTTTGAGTCTCTATCAGACTAATGGAGGTGACCGAGGGCTCTTTCAACTGCTTTTGGCACGAGGAAGACGTCAATCAGGAGCTATCATCTCCGCAGTCATTATGCTTCCCAAGCACAAAGAGCATGTTCAATCAAGTCGCTTCAGTTTTTGTAAAAGATAATTATTTTCCCTTCTCCTCCTTGCTAGGGGGTATTGACCCAGAGCAATGGGAGAAGGCAAAATAGATTTTAATTAATTTTGATTTCTTCAGTTAAATGCTTCCCTTGTGGTGAAACACAGAATTAGTACCAGGATATGGACCGTTGCTGCAGCCTCTAGCCCTATACTTGTTCTTTTTTTTCGTGGGTGCGTCTTGAAGCATTTCGCACAGTTGCAAAGAATATAATACAGAAAAAAAAAGTATTTCTTTTGGCTACTACTTAGACAAAATAATAATAATGAACATCAACAAACAACTATCAAGTAGCAACAATCCAAATGCAGTTTGTTTTAGTCTACCTGAAGACTCTCTTTAAGTAGCTTGTGACATCAGTATTCTCTCCCTTTAGACGTATTTTTGTCCGTTGCAAATGATAGAGCTGTTTATTTGCAGAGAAAATGGCATGACCAGTCTGCAGCACAGATGTGCCCAAAGCTGCCCTAGCTGGCAAGGTATGGTCTTGCCAGGAGGCTGGGGGGGGTGGGTGGGGGCATAATTGGAACGGCTGGATCGCTCCAGTTAGCTCTGTTTTCTCATGGGATGTCCCTCTGCAGTTCATGTTTACAATGGGCAGTGGTACTTATAGAGACGATTGCTTATATTGGGATAACTACGACAGGTATGCATTGGCCTCCTGTTTGATCCAAGAGACTATTTTCATTATTGGGGAAAAAATGAGAAAGCAGGGGATATCATTTTTACGTATTATCGGTGTTTGATACGTCTGAGTGAAGTGTCGTTATTATAATTTTAATATTCCATAAATGCACTATTGTGATCCCGCACTCGTATACTGGATAAGCAGATGAAGATGGATGGGTGCTATGATTTAAATTCTGTTTGTTTGAGTATTTATCTGCAGTCACCCTTAATTTCACTAAAAGTGCTTATGGATTATGTGTAGGCCATTGTCTTTTTCCTTGACCCCAGCCTTCCCACATTCAGGAAGGCCTGTCACCCAACCATTTGAAGAAGGCCAAACTGATGTTCTTCTACACAAGATACCCAAGCTCCAACATGCTGAAAATGTTCTTTTCCGACGTGAAGGTGAGCTATTGACGTCCTCTGACATGAGCGCTTGTTACACAGCTGCCTGGTCACTTGCAATTCCCCAATTCCTCCAGATTTTCTGATCTGTTCTGAATGCTTACCACAAGAGAACCATACTAGCATTTCCCTCAGTAAGGGATCATGGTGAAACCACACAGAGAGAAAAACATAGATGCCAATTGTGTTTTATTTCCAGCTGAATTTGTTGTTGACGTGGCATATAATGGAACATAAGGGGAATAAGTAACGTGACAGATTCGGAACACATTATTCAAATGAGGGGATGAAGGTTCTCACTCCCAGCTGCCCCCTCCCATATCGCCATAACGACACCACCTTCTGATTCTTGCCATGATGGGTCACCATGGCGACTATCGCCCGGTGCCACATAATGGTGCCTTTTTAACAGGAAATGGACAACTTCACCAAGTTTATGGCAAATTAAACAACAGCTATATCAGTAGGCGTCAACCCTATATTGGTTCATTTTGAGATTTTTTCTTTCTATGTTGAAGGGGTATGAAGATTTTTTGTTTTTTATTGAATGGTAACTGGGTCTGTTTTTATATGTGTTTGATAAAGGCAAACATTCAGTTAAGGCAATCTATGGAATAATTAAAATCCCTAAATATGGCACTCATAAATATAGGTTTATTCACATCAAACTTCACCTTTACATTTCCATGTCCTGAAATAAGCTAGGATTGCTTAGATTTGTTTGTGACCTAAACTCTAAACAACAGAAAACAGTGGAGGGTATGTTCTGTTGGACCAAGTAGCCTGGTTGTAGGGTAAATAAGAGTAAATTACTAATTACACTAGATAATAGAGGGCATACATAAGGCGCTGGGCCACTATCTGGATCCTTACACACATTTAGTGGAGAAAATTTTTCATTAACAGGATGGTTGTAATGTAAGAATGTTTTACTGACTTCATTTTTATGCCGTTCAGTTCTTTTAAAGTACTAAGATTAAGCATTAACGTATTAAAGATTGAATTTTAAGTATTGAAATAATGATAATAATCATTAAATATGCTTCACAGAAAATACAGCAAAACTAAGAACATATGCTACAATGGAAATTGAAAATAATTGTTAATAAATGAATTTGACTGGTATCATAATTACATTCGACATATAACTTTGCGGGGTTTTCATTGGCGCCCCGCCAGGTTAGATTTTTCGCCGCGCTGTTAAAGGACTCCGTGGCCAAATAATGTGTCGGCTGGCGTGTTTGTCTCCCGGGATTTCGGCGCTATGACCTCTGGTGTAGAGTAGCTGGCAGGGACGGCGAGTGGCTCAGGACGATCTCTGCGGCCCGTTCTCGTAATCTCCAGTGCTGCTTGGTGCTGGACGCAAGCAGCTGCTGCCGTATCGCTTTCTCTCCGAGAGCAGCGCGTGAAGGCGAGTTTCGGCAGGAAAGCGACGTGTCCGGGCGCAATGCTGTCTGTGGCCGGCCTGCAGTCACGGGGAGATTAGCAGGCCGTCCACTTTCAGGGCAGTCAGAGTGGCCAAGCCATTAGATAAAGGACATTCTAAACACGACGTTTTTATTTGTAGTTTTCCAGAAATGTCCATCACCTCTCACTTTCAAATTCAGGTAGAGAGCTACTGTCCATCTATTTATCATATATAATATGGTATGTTTGCAAAAATGTTGTTTCAAGGAAGGTTATATCAGTTCTGAAGAAAGTTTTTAGAATGATAAAATCATCCAATAGTTTAATAAAAAAAAAATATTTGAAATTTAGGTTAAAGGTGCATGTGGACTCAGTTCCCATCCAACCTAACCTTTACAGTACATTTTCATTTTCATGTACAGAAATAAGCTCAGGCTGCTTGGGTTTGACTGTAACCTGAACTGCAAACTGCTGAAAACGGTAGCTAGTATGTTCTGTTGGATTAAATTGTCTGGTTGTATGGTAATTAAGGTATATGGTATGAAGGTAAGGTAAGCATAGGTGAGCAGGAGCATAACCCTAGACACGAGCATCGATGTCAGATCCGTTAACGGGTGAGTGATGGCCGCTGTTTTATTGGGGACGTGAGTTAAGCGGCTGACTGTCCCCAGTGACTCTGGAGAGTGAGAACTCGAGCGGCAAGCTTGGGGCTGGGGGGAAGGCCGCTCTCACGGGCCTTTAAGCACGGATGCCTTCCACACCCCTCCTCCCCCGTACACTCTCTGAGTCAACTGCTGCCCAGCCAGATTAAGGCATCAGACTGATTTGCAGCGCCAGTCCTTTGAACATGCTCGCGGAATATTCCGACATTTTCCTTAGCTGGGACCCTCGGAATCCTGTGGGAAATGTTTCCAAAAATCAAGCCCTCTCTGCAACAGCAACGGAAAGCTGTCCCATGTAGCAGTTAGTTTTCTCTCAGCAGATGGACCGGATGGATGTATTTTATTCCAAAGACTGATCGTTAAACATCTTTTACAATCAATGAGGTCAAAACACTTTTCTTTTCATTCTCTGTTTCAAATCAGTATGAATGTCCATCCGAACCACTAAAATCATTATGTGACCACTCATTAAAAGCTTAAAAGTCCATCATAGACTGAAAAAACTTTTTTTTATCTCCTTAAGACATAAAACAAAAACAACTTTTCTCCATCATCTCTTCCGGGTCAGTTGATTGCTAGATTTCCCCCAGTTCCTTTATGAATGGTGTGGGTTTTTTTTAAATTTTATTTCATTTGCGTGTGCGTTTGTGCCAGGCGGCTACAGGGCGCACGCGTGTGTTTGTGTGCGTGTGCTAGAGCCGGGACGTGTGGGAAGGGGTCATGTTTGTTAGACAAGCAGATAACACGATTCGGAATTGCTGAGTCGTCACGTTCCAGCGACGCCGGGCTTTTGTACCTCGCAACTCTGGTATTTCTATTCGGCAACAATACACTTTAAATCTCCCTTTATGCCCACCTGCCAAACAATGTCATGTGGACTTACTTTTTTTGTATTCATCATTATGTCATCCATGAGCCATTATAACAAAAAAAAAAAAAATCCTGCTAACACTTTTTATGTTCTCTCTCTCTTCATAGCCTTGTTCGTATGAGACAATGTCTTGTAACAATACTGGGGTCTAATCTCCACGTCAAAGCAATTTTCATTCCCCAGTGAACAGCCTCCTATCATTTTGTAATGTTTTGTTACTTATTCCAAAAGAAATGAAAAGGAACAGTACGCCAGTAGGGGTGGCTGGGGGGGGGGTTGGGGGCTGGGGTCCTTATCTCAGTGTTTGGAAATTTGGACAGCGTATTCTGCTGAGATAAAACGGGGGGGAAAAAAGCCGGAATTCAGCATATCCTAATAGGTTTAAGTTCTATTGAAACTGGTAACCAGATCAGAATGCCTGTTTTGTTAGTTTTTTTTTTTTTTTTTTTAAACCGTCTAAGCTGAAGGTATACAGAGCAGACGTACACAGCCAATGGGAAAATTCCGGAATAGGTTAAGTACATGTTTGAACTCTCCCTGGCCGGAGCAGATTGCTGATGACTTAATCATTTTCTGCTCAATTATCTAAGAACTCCGAGGAGGGCGCGACACTTAAAATAGCACGCCGGGCCTATTTCGCGATGTGCGCTGACCCTCGCAGCTGTTGTTTCCCTGTGACTTAGATCCTCTGTTGCATTTTTAGTTTGGGTCGTTATATAAAATGTAAAAGGCCCCCCCCCCCCCCCATCCACCCACACATATACGGCCTTCAGAAGATCTCCCCCCTCCTTTGCAAAGTCCCCTCAGCTATTATCGACTGGACCTGGTGAATTTCCACAGCTGCGTGTAGATGACTGCTAGCCGTTGATTTTCAATTAATGCGCGCTCTTTATTTTTATTTGTTAACTTGGCAGAAGGGAGGGAAAAATACATGGTTGGTGGTAGTCAGGTCAAGGGGGGGTGGGGGTTGAAGGGAAGGTGTTGATGAATACCCATAATTACCAAAAGCAGGAGTTTATGTGTCAGGGCACCGTACGGAAGGCCTTTTGGATTTATTAGGTTTTGGCTGTGTGCGTACAGCAGTCATCCTTCTGCATTCCTGAAGGCCGCCGCACACGCGCCCATCATGAGGGTCACATGACCAGGTCAAAGGGCAAAATGAGACCATTTCTCATCCAGAATGACCTAGATCTCCCTTATTCCAAACAGCTATGTCATTGCCATACTGATTGCACATATGCCCCCACTTAATTAATGAGCAAATTAATATTTTTGTGTGTATATGTGTTTTTTTTCCTTCTTAGTTTGACCACTGAAGTCACACTATTTCGGGACCATGTCCTACTAACCCATAGACGAGTTTTTTTGTGTTATTTATTTTTCGTTTCTTTTACTCAGTCAGGCTCACAGACGTTCAAAGGTTGCCTGAAAAAAGCACCGGCCTCTGAAATGTAAATGTTCCCAGTGCTGAGGCATCGGCGTAACTTTGCAGTTACACACCCCTGACCTGTGCACTTGACACTTGGCTAGCCATGCAGTGTGTGTGTGTGTGGGTTTGCATAGATCACATTTGGGGCCCCAAATGTCCCCAAAGTGTGGCAAAATCTGAAATATCCTTACTTTTGGGGGCATTTTTTCAGGTCCCCCCTTTCGATAACCTCAATTTTATAAAAATCTGTGAATGCAATCAAAAAAGTAAAAATGCCAAAAGTCTTGTATTTGGGTTGGTTACTTATGGTTAAGGTTATGGCTGGGTAGGGATTAAGGGTGTCGTGATTGGGATTAGGGTTTTCCCCATAGAAATGAATGGATGGTCCCCATTTAGATAGGTACGCGGGTGTGTTTGACTCTATGTTCCAAGTCAGAAATCAAAATATACTGCAGATGATGTTAGACAAATTTCTGCATATTCACCCTTGGATACTAGTCCATGGCAGGACACACACATGCAATGTAGAGATGCATGAGAGGACACCCTGGGTGACACAGGAAGGACACCCTGGTGCTAGCCTCTGAGCCACCGTGCTGATCACATTAGCATATTATTCAAAATATGTGTGCCATTTACATAAAATGATACCTTTACCATAGTGAGGGTAAGAATACTGTAAGGCACCATATATATTCCTAAAAAACAATTAAGGATCTGGGGTACACCCTGAGTTGGATGCTGGTCCATCGCAGGGCACGTACACAGACTCGCAATCCCAGTTGTTCAGTCATGCAGTTAAGTCGAATTTGGAGCAGTCATTGAATCCTTGACCTATCGTTGAACAAGATAATTCTGCTTCCGTTCCTCCCAGTGTTTCGACGTGGGTTGAATGTTCTACCAGACAGTCCTGGCAACGCTGGGTAGCTCACGTTACCATTTCTGCAGTTCAACAGGTGCATCACCTCCCAGCTCATCAAGTGGTTCAGCAATTTTCGCGAGTTCTACTACATCCAGATGGAGAAGTTCGCCCGGCAGGCCATCAATGACGGCGTGACGGGCACCGAGGAGCTCAGCGTCAGCCGAGACTGCGAACTCTACCGCGCCCTCAACATGCACTACAACAAGGCCAACGACTTTGAGGTGAGCTGTCGCCCAATGCTGTCACCCTCCTTGGCCAACAGCGTGACCTTGTCGTTCTTCTGGTTCATCGTTAATTAAATTGAAAGACCCGCATGTATCTTTATTTTTGTAACTTCAGTCATTTTTTTTATGTAATTAAATTTAAAGGTAATGCGGGTTTAATGAATACAAAACTATCAATGTGCAATGTTTAAGGCAGAAAGTAAGATGAATTGATGTTCTGAAAACATTGCTTGCTCTAGTCTAGTTCAGCAGCCACATTTATTGTACGTAGGAGTTTCGCTCCACACTGAAGTGCATCTATTTAAAGGGTCAAGAGGCTGCAGCTTTAGTGCCACATTTTTTTCTCAAATGTAATTTTGCCCTCCTTATTGCACTATTGTTTTTATCAATAGAGATGCACGAAGACTCCTTTAAAACATGCACATCTTATAACTGCCATTTAACTTCCATCATAAGAACAAGATGTTGTCCCTGGGATGTTTTAACCAATAGGAAGGAGGCTCTGGTTTATCAGCATACAAATAAACTTTAGTAGTCTTTTTTTTCTACCAGGAACTTATTCATTGCACCAAGGTCGTTTACATACATTAATGTAGAATTTGCAAGCTCAAAGAAGGTGCGTGCGGGAGGGTAGCAGTGAATAAGACTTCTGTTGGTCAAAAAGTTATGTTGCGTGGAAACAGTTTGCATATCAATGGATGTGTAGGCTCTGCAGGTGTTTGAGCAGGTAGATATGAGACAATTACTACCCAGCGTAAGGAAAACTTCATCAGCAATGCAAATATTCTGGATAAGCTAGCTTGACTTGAATGAGGTTGTTTGTTTGGATCTCTTGAATTTCGTTTCTCTGTCATGACCTAACCTCCCAGAATGATCAAGTTTTAGAAATCTGAGTTCTATTTTAACTTAATCTTTTCAACATTCTTACTTGCCAAGTTCTGCCAAGTTAACTGACCCACGCTGCGGCCGGTAGTAGAGAACTCTAGGAACTTCTGCTTTTGCAAAACTGAGCATCGTCGAAGTTCCACCTCGATTGTTTCTCCCGAATGAATACGTCCTCTGTCTGGTCAACCGTTTGATGTTGATCTGGTCTGTCAATGTGCTCTCACTCCGCTTTCTTCTCCTTTGAGATGCCTTCGGTTGTGTTTCACCCCCTTCACATATGTTTACTCTTCTCCTTGCCCATTCAGAATGACATATATGCCCCGTTCCTCACCACAGAATGACCTCACCTTCTAAATAAGGCAACTTCCTTCATTTCCTTTCCGCATTTGCGCTTCATCCCCAGCTTATCCATTTCTTTCAGATACATTTCAAGCGCAGCAGGCATCTCCTCCCCCCAGCCTCAAGTCAGAGTGTTTTCTTCTGATTTCTGCCCACCCCTTACCTAGGTCTTGGCATCTACGTTAAAGGAAGAAGTGAGGACACATTGACTGTGTATTAACTGGAAGTTTAAAGCTTTGTTATTGATATTTCAAAGGGACTTTTCTACACAAAACCGTGCAGGATATAATGTACATTATCTTATAGCTTAGAGAAGGCCACAGACTTACAAACAGCAGCATATCCAGGCCTAGTTTGGTGTTCGTCAGACGGTCATACTGTAGCTGTATCGGTTCTACTGGTTTTACGTGCTGGACACAGTGAGTTGTTCCGTTAAACATCTCAGCAGTAACTGGAATCTCAATGTGCTACTAAGGAAGAAGTAATGATTCTGTGCGTTCTCCATTATTGTTTAATTCACACTTTATAATATACACTTATGGCACCTTTTAACTCAATTGGTGGTCCCAAGAGACATATGCTTACTGACACGGTTACTTTCAATTGTTCTGTAAGTTTTTTTTTTTTTTTTACTTGCAAGAACAGTTGTGCTTGGAGCGCTGAGGGAAATCTTTTACTAATACTGTATCAGGTCACAAGAAGCATTCAAAAGCTTGTGGGGCGGGGGGGGGCTGGTTGGGGGGGCAGAAGGCCGGCGAGGAGGCTCCAGGAGATAAAAAGGCATTTTTATGACAGGTCTGGGAGGGTCTCATCTTTCCTTCAGAAAAGAGTTCAAGGCTCTTCTGTCAAGCTTCCTTACCTCCAGTTTCTTTCCCCGACTCCACCCTCCCCCAGTGCCGTGCTAAAGAGAGTTTAAAGGACATTGTGGCCCTTTCTCTGATCTCCGTGCCTTTTGAAAGGGAGCCGTGGCTGTATCCGTGCAGGATAAGCACAGAGAAGTCCTTTGACTTCAAGAGTTCACAAACTCATGTCTTTGGGCTATCAGGTGTCTGACCTTATCAGTTACCCCATTTCATATTGAAGAAAAAAAGTCTGCCTTCTTTGTGCGCCCTCCTTCCTTTTCTTCCGTCCTTTCTCCTTCTCTGCCTCCTTGAATTGATCTGATGAAAAGGGCCACTCCCCTCCTCTGTTTCCCCGCTCCAATGCTGTCTAGACAGATGTTTCTTCCCTTAACCCATAGCTCGCATCCGAAACCACGGCCCATTCATGGTTTCATTACACTGGAAGGATGTGCAACACAGGGCGACTATAGTCTGCGGACTCCTTTTCAGGGCCGAGCGCCACAAAGGAGGAAATCGACCAACAATCACGCGGAGTGTTACCTGGAACAGGCAAGGCTCCCTGTCACTCCACCCTTCCCTCCCTATCCCTCCTCCCTCTTTTACTCCTCTCCTTCTCTCTTCAGTGAGGCTCCTTTCTCCTCCCCTGGTCTGACCTACCCCAAAGGCCTTCATAATTAATTGTCCTTCAGAGACACGGAAAAGTTCAAAGTCTATATGGGTGCTGCCTTTACTGCCACCGCCTATTGTCTGACATTCATCTCCCTTTACCCTTTCTCTTTCTGTATTATGCCCTGCTCACATGGGAGAAGGCAGTTATCAATAAGAGCAGAGAGAGCTGCCATGGGGGGGGGGGGAGATGGGGGTAGGCCTTAGAGCAGACATGGGGGCCCCCCGCAGAGGGCTTGTTTACCGCACTTCATCACCATGAGCCAACAATGCCTTCTTTCCACTGGCTCCGCATCACTACACCTGAACTATACCTTGTATCAGGAGGGTGTAATTCCAAGCAGGGCCAACAGGTGGCATGGTGATTAAGGACACCGGTTCGTAATATAAAAGTTGCCAAGCTTGGGTCCTAGGGAAACTTTCTGTACTGCGTGCAAGAAAATCGCAATTCTTTGGTTGAAAAATTGAAAAAAAAAAAAAAACGACCAGTGAAGCTAATTATCTATGTAATACGAAGACGTGTGAGCATCTTAATCACTTAAAACAATTTACTGTTATGAATTACTGTTGTTTAATGCCGAAATACTTGCTTGCTGTACTTTGTAAACGTGTTTAGCTAGTTGTTGCTGACCAAGTCGTCAAGAATGACCTTTTTTCTGTCGGGTGATAGAAGGAATCCCTGCTGTATGAAAGCGCTGAAAGTGAGCACTTTTGGTACAATGCCAAGGTCAATCCACTTTTGCTTTTGGATGTGGGCTGGAAGCCCTGCCAGCGCTGTTAAACGTGATTTATTTTTGCCGGTAGGAAAGCGTCTAAGCAGGCTGTGTCAAACTTAATTCCTGCGGGGCTGTGTATATTGTGCATGTCAACGCTTGCCGTTTTCGGTACGAGCCATAATTACAGGCATTTTGCCCATTATGCCAAAAGAAAAAAAAGGTGCCCGGATTGTTGCATCTGTAAGTCCATAGTTGTAAGTGATGCATATAATTAATTAAATGTAGCAATTTAAGCTGGAGGAATGGAGAGATTGGAATGAAGGCCAGCGTATTGCATGGCCCACCAGGAATTCACTGTCACGCTGCTGCCCAAACAGGAGTTTAGCGGTAAAGCGGCTTGTGGGTAAATAAAGGCTCTTTCTGACGAATCGGATTTGAGTCAGGGAGTCGATGACGCTTTTGCGCTTGTCTCTGGACTTCGGAGGGCCAGAGTTTACTGCAGCTGGGACGGCGGCCCTCACAATAAGTGGTCTGTAGGGCCCGCTTGACCGTCATGTGATCCGAGTGGCCGGGGCACCGAGAATGACTCTGCCTATTGTGCTCTGACCACTGGCATCGCGGGACACTCCTCCCCGCTTCCCCTCGATGGATACTCCTTTACGAACCTCCCGATCGACTCCTTAAACGAAATGGCCACCCGGATTTATCAGAGGCTGAATGACGCGTGAGGAAATCCACCCTGTTCCCAAAAACCCAGCATAATAAACAGTCTCAGATGAATCGTCTCTATCAGCTTTGGATAGATACATTTTTATACTGGCACAATTTTCCTGCACTGCTATTATGCACTAAGCGTTTTACCGTAGCCTTTGTGTAGGGTATTCCAGGCCGGAATCCTCTAGGGATTACTTGCAGGTTAAGTATTCTTATTAACAGATAGCATGTAATTTGGATTTGGTGGCTAGCCATGTGTTCTAGGTTAAAATTTCAGCCTTTGTCCGAGAGGCAAATGCGTTGTGTTTTTTTTTGGTGATTAATTTCTATGTAAATGCTAGTGGTGAGTCACTCTCATCCTCGACCGAACCCGCTGACAGGGAGCAGACTGTAATATGCTTCCTCCTGTTTCAATGCTGCCCCTCCTGTTAACGTCACAGTCTGCAGGTCATTGCCAGAGCGGAGTGTCCCCAGCAAAGCACATTGGCAGTCAATGAAAACTGACTCTTGTCATTTTACCGCACATATTATCGTACTTCATTTCCGGGGAACACAACTCGATTCAAGTTGAAGGGCTTGCGATCGCCCATCACATTTTGATGGACAGTCGGGCCATGCTTTCTCTCTTTTTTTCTGAGCATCCCCTCTGTCACACTGACACACGGTCTCCTCGCAGGAGGATGGCACCACGTCTCCCGAAGCCAAAATTACGTGCGATTTGCACAGATATGTGAGCCGGGCCAATTAGTCAACGTTCGAGGAAGATGTCAGCTGAGCAAATTTTATTGTATTCATATCGGGCGTTGTAGAGTGACCTGTGTGTGGAAACTGAATAAGCTGAATAAGACTAGGCTTGGGTAAACCTTTAGCAAATTGTTAAAATAAAAAAAAAAGCCAGCAATGTTTACAGAGATCGTCATCCAATGCCGGCGGAGTTATTGAAAAGGGAGAGCGCCGCGTGGCTTTAGAAATCCCTGAACGTTCCTAAATTGGTGTCGCTCAGGGACGACACAGAAGTGCGCGGGGTGTCATTGTATGGAAATAAAACGCGTTGGCCGGCCCTGGAAAGTGCGCCGTGCCTCTCAGCGGGAAACCCGAATCCGAGCATGTTGGGCAGACGAGCGTCGACTCAGCAGGCATGTGGCCGCACAGCACGACGCACCGGAACTAGGCTCATTCAGCACAATCGCGAAACCTCGCCTCATTGGAGGCAAAAAAAAAGAAAGACATCAGTCGTCAGTGATGTAACTGCCTTCAATTATCATTAGTAATAATCCTTCAGATTGTGATAAAAGATGATCGTGCCGGATTCAGTGTTGGTCCCGAGAAGATCGTTTATGAAAGACAAATGTTGTTTCAACGTCATAAAAAATGTACATTCCGCTTATAAATGTTTAATGGGTTTAAACAAAGGCTACATTATATGTGCCCTGGTGTATGGCTTTTTTAAACTGAGCTTTATTATCTGAGTCTCTCCTCAAGCTGCCTTCCGAATGCACCTGGCAAAAGACACTTAAAACCCTGGATAGCTGTAGGCAAACAAACATCTACTTTCTATAGAAGAATGACAAGCTCTCAAGTGATGACACTGCCGTGTACAAAGCTTTCGGGGTGTGATGTCTGTCAGGCAAAATAATTTATTAATGGTTACAAATTTTCACAAGATGGAGGGGGGTATATGTCAGCCTTGAGCTTTCAGTAAAAGGCCAAAGGAAAGATATAAAACCAAGTTGCAATTCCCTATAATTGAAATTATCACCATGTGGATAGAGTCATTCCTAACACTAGATGTGTTTATTTATTTATTTATTCTTTTATGAACTGCAGCCAGTCATTCAGTTTCTTGGCCACATGACCAACCCCACCCCTCTGAAACACCCCTCCCCATCAAAAGGTTGCCATAGTCACTTGGAAGAGAGAGGTCCCAGGCTTTGGCCAATAAAACCTTGTCATCTGGTCTTTTCTCCCTTTCGTTAGGCTGTGTGTGTGTGTGTGTGTGTGTGTGGCTTTGTAATTCTTACAGTGTGGAGACCCAGTGTCCCCGCAATGTGATAAAAACCTGCTACTTTTTACCTTGTGGGGACATTTTTTCAGTCCCCACAAGGATAATCCTAAATTTATAAAAATCTGTGTCTGCAATCAAAAATATTTTGTTTGGTTACTTATGGTTAAGGTTAGGGCTGGGTAGGGGTTAAGGGTGTCGTAGTTGGAATCAGAGTTATGCCTATAGGAATGAATGGAGTATCCCAATAATAACAGGATTACACACTCTGTGTGTGTGTGTGTGTGTGTGTGTGTGTCACATTGCAGCTTGACTTCCAGCCTCCTGTACCAGATGACTAGGGACAAAGTTTTTCTTTAAAATTTGGCTCTTTTTTACATCTTATGTCCAAGGTTAGAAGTTTGTTAGAACGGGAAAGGCGAAGTCTTACCCTGCTCAGACTAAAGGTATAGGCACTGCTCGCAGAGTCTCACTCCCTAAATTGGAAGTGACACCTTTTTTAATTGCCTCTCAGTACAGTGGCCGCTGCTGCCTGGGAAATTTTCTTGTCAAGATGGGACCTGCAAGTACTCATAGGCCGCAGTCTGTTAATAGCCACGAGATAATACTGAGTGTAGCAGAGGGCCTTCCGGCTGGAGTGGCTGACTAACACCTTCATTATACTGCCTCATTTATATCACCGCTCTTTAGATCTTATTTCTGCTCTTAATTTTTCAGTGTTTAATTGACGGGATACATTTCAGTTCCATTTCATTCCGATTTAGCTCCTATTCCAACATATATATGCATATATATCCTTGCAAGTTTAAAGCTTTGTTTGTCTTGTGCACTGTTCTTCTGTTCAGCGAAAATGCTTCTCGCAATACAATGCAATGCAATACAATGCAACGCAATACAATGAAAATAAAACCGTATAAAAGATGAAGATGAAATACTAGAAATAAAATGGCTGCACCGGACATAAAAAGACGGCGGTGTATTAAAATATTACAGGAATAAAGGGGAGTTTAGGGGGAAGCAGTGCCACGTTTCGGAATGACTGATAGTAAGATGCTGACCTTAGGCTGTCTGTGCAGATCCCCCCCCCCCCCCCCCACCCCCAAGGCCCGTGCTTCATTCATCCCATCCTGTGTCACCTTGCATGCAGTCTGGTCTGTGACACCAATGGTGATTATGTCATTATGTTGCTCCAGGGGGGCCCCCCGACACATCTGTAGCATGGGTGCATGCCCTCCGCTCATGTTGGCACCGTCCCACATCGACACACTCACTCACACACACACACATTTGCTTTCATACCCCTGTGGGGACTATCCATTCAATTCAATGGGCATAACCTTAAACCCATTGACACACACCCTTACCCCCTACCCACCCCGAACTTTAACCATAAGTAACCAAACAAAATACAAGACTTTCGGCTTTTTTAGTTTTATTTGTCACAGGTGTTTTTTTTTTTTTACAAAATTGCGTTTCCCCTTGTGGGGACTGAAAAAAATGGTCCCCACAATGTCAAGATATCAGTACCAATTGTCCCCGCAATCCACACACACACACACACACACACAGACATTTTCCCCATTAGTCTCGCAGGCAATGCCGCCCCCCCCCCACCATTATTTCACCAGAGAAGAAAGGCCCAAACTCCAAGCTGCCTCCTTCTCCCTGCCCACTTTGTTCCTTAGGCCATTGT
>JAODKM010000025.1:8211092-8221230 GCA_026780845.1 Petrocephalus sullivani
AGGGGGAAGAGGATGACCATGTGGTGGGTACAGCCGAGAGGAAGCCAGAGGGGGGAGCGGAAGGGAGGAGCGGGGGGGGGGGGAGGGGAAGGGGTGGGGGGGGGGGGGGTGCTGGCTTATAGTGCTACATCAGTCTAGATTTTGTTTCCCTCTCGCTAGCAACCTCTGGGAACACCTGCCTCTTCCAGCATCCCATACACAGAGCGGACAGTTCCTTGCGTCGGGCTGAAGCAGCATCTTTGCATTATACGAACAGACTGCTTCATAATCAAATACCATCTGTCACTACATCTGAACCTGTTTTTAACATCTGTGCTCGCTGGTCTTAACAAAGCTTTAAAAACCAATTCACAACTTTCACAGCTCACTGGTTAGATGTATATATTTACTACCTTCACCGCGTCGTGCCCGTGCCTGTTATGGAGAGCCCCTCTCCCTGTCCGCTGCCTGCCATCCCACCCTAGGCCTCGTAGGCTGTTAAAGGGCTGTTACTGGGAGAACGGGGCGCTCCTCAAGTGCTAATTGTTCTGCCATGAGTAACCAAGTGCAAAAGAACGTTACTTGCCCGGGCGCAGAGGAGGCTGGCCGTCGCGAGGGGAGGACGGCAGGCAGAAAGCCGTTTTCCCGTGCCAGCACCATCGCCGCTCGCCCAATGAAAAGCCTGGAAGCAACTTAGGCACCGATGTCCTATTACTCTAAATGACACTACAGACAGAATGGCAGCCAAGGGAGGAATAGCCGGCGATGGCTGGAATGGCACTGAAGGCTATGTGAACAACTGGCAGCACGAAGGGGACCCTCACAGGAACAGGAGCACTGCATCTTCTCCCTTGCCCCCAAATGTTTTCTGGAGTGGTCCACGTCAACTTTAGACCAATCCAGCACCAGATGTACCAGAATGACACTGGCGGCAGTGAAATTAAACCCAAGATTGCTGAGAACTGGCAGCGCGATGAAGCTAGCGATAGGAGCTTCGTCCATCGCCCACTTTATACGTTCAGTTTTGGTTTTGGAAATAACACTCATTTTGTTTGCATCCTGTCCAGGTCATGAGCATTAAGAGCCGCCAAAAACATGCATTACGTGGTGTCCTAGAGCTATAACGTCCTGGATTTTTCATATTCGTTTGTATTTTAGCTCACATGCTGTAAAGTTGATCTACAGTGCGTCTTCATTTTACTTAAATTCACGCTTACTGCGGTTCATGGATGAGCTGAATTCTCATTTCCTGCTTATGTGGAGGTTTTTCTTTCATTACCAAAATATACACCACACTGCTTAGATGGTTTTCAAGCATGTTGTGTGTTTAATGCACATAAGGGTACCGCACTCAGCTCAATTATATATATTTTTGCAAATTGTAATATAGAGATCTCATTAAAATGAGAAACCTCTCCAAGCGGTTCAAATTAGTACTTTAATTTAAAGGGTGAATGTACGTTCATATGCTTTTCTAAAGGCCCCTTGACATTAACATAGGTCTACAGCGATGTCACGCATAAATACTAGCTTACTTGTGTCTTATTGTTAAATTTCACCTTTGCCTCCTGGCCTTTTTTCCCCGCATTTTACTTATTTGCATCCAGCATATTTTAAGGTAGAAGAAAAATTAGCATGCAAGACTGCTGCTGGGGGAGAGGTACGGTCGACTGCTAATGGAACCAGTATTAAATCAGCTAGTGACACCTAGTGGCGAGAGTGAGAGCACAGCTCGAGTCCAGCTAATCCTCATTTAAACCACATTGGGGGGTGGTTAGACCACAAGCCTCCCTTTAATTAACAGCCCAGTAAGACCATTAAAAAAGTCAATAGAGCCTTTCTAGCGTGTGAGGATTGTCAGCTTGCCGGCACTCACTCAGACCTTTAAAAAAAACAACTAGGGAAAATAGCCTTGAGCGCTTCCCTTTCAACTGGCTTCTGTTGCACTTCTGCATCCTTTTAAATTAGCATTTTCATGGCAGCGCGGCGGGATTCGGTCGCGCGCCGCACCTACTCACAATTATGTATCGATTCTTGGTGCGCTTATCTCGGCACAGGCGAAAGATGTAAAACGAAAAAACATATATAAAAATATACCCCGGCTACAGAGGCCCTTGAATGGTTCTCAGCTTGACATCTTTAGGACTGCTTGTGGTAACAAAGCAAAGAGAGCCACCTGCTAAAGAGGTTTCGCCCAAGTCCAACTACCACCCCACCCCCCCACGACGTTTCCACTGAATGCTATGAAACAAACAAGCCAACAAATAAAGACGACATATAAACCTATAGCTATGATGTGCGTGTCAGTCGGTGCGCCTGTGGGTGTGCGCAGAAACAACGGAGAGAAGATTAAAGGTGTTAAATGCGGTGTGAAGGGCTGCGAGCCATTAGGTCACGTGACCGAATACTAATCGACGAGGAAAATAGGATCACAGAACTCATGAACCCACAGGGGGTATGTGAACGGTTTGTCCGATTGGGGAATGTATGACAAAAGGCAATGTGGCTAGAAGGGTATATTGGGTGCACAGGTGTGTCATCTGTTACCCGGAGGAGTAGCTGAAAAACTTCATCGATATTAACTAGATCGATCCTTCTTGAGCAAAAACTTCGATGAAGAGCAATGAAATCTGTCGAGATCCATCACTATAGCTTCAATTCGCGATGAGATTCATTTTTCTCAGAAATACATCCTTGAGTCTCTCAAAAAAATTATGGTATTAAATACGTTTGGTTTTTAGAAACACATCACTGTGAAAAGGGAATAAAGGATCATAAACTCAGTCACCTGAAGACCCTCCTCATTCAGAACAGAGGATTTTTACAGCTAGGGTGAATTGGTCAAAGAGTATTCATGGAGGAAAAATTTATTAGAAGATATTATATTTCACTTAAGCCCACTTGAAGCTAGTTCTAGTGGTATTTTTATAGCAAATGGGTGAAGTCAATGTCGAAACATAAGGTTACACAAAGAAATGAGCATGAAATGAAAGCCTTGACACTACTGAATATCGCTTTATAGTGTGATTTTGCAGGTCTAGGTATCTCACATTGTAACGCAGCTTTTATTACAACTGAGCTCTTCAGTAAGCTTGTGTTTCGTGGTTTGTTTAGAAACTCCTAAAGAAAACGTGCCCGAGAACTTTATTTCTTTTTTCATTCCGACTGAATTTACGTTAGTCGAGGAACACTGCAATTGGTCAAACGACCTCTTGACACAATGTTTTGCCTGTTTACATTATGTGACCAATTATTCCACTGACTTGGTTACATTATAAAGCAGAAAAAGGAATTTGCTCTCGCATTATGCTAATACAATAATGTATGCTCACTTTATGATTTTTTTTATTGTCATTTAAAAAGCAGAATATTAAAATGGGGCAGAACTTGTGCCCAATTCCTTCTGGGATAGCCTCCAGGCTCATCATGACTGTGCACTAAATATGCAATTATTGAAGATGGGTGGATGGAAGACTACAACATAACTATTAAAATAAACTATTAGCAGTCTGATTACAGCAGAAACCACACTAAACTTCCTTTGGACAGAACAGCCTCACTGTGCAGAAGAGTAGTGCACATCTGATGTCAGTTGGCTGGGCCATATGAGGGAAACATTAAACCGCCAATGTTAAATGTTTTGGGGAAAATAAGCTCCTGTTGTTAGTGATAACAGTAATGTTTCAATGCTACGTTTTAATCCATAGTCCGTGAAAGAGAGGAGAACAGTTTTTTTTCTTTCGATTTTTTTTTATGTGGAAATTTGAAGAGAAAGATAATTTTCCTAAAAGTTTTAGATAATTCAGATTAAACACAGGAGACAAAGCTGTGGAACATACTGATGCGAAGAATTCCAGAGACAGTCAGAGTGTTTGGTTCTGATGTAAAAGCCCCATACATTCTGCAGGCCTAAATCAAGCCCTGCTATGCGGCTGCACTTTTATATCAGTCATTCTTATTCCCTTGCTGAAACCGAATACCCATTGAATGAGCTTCTGCATTACATGAACTATCAGGAGACCTTTTAATCGCTTTTAATAATTAGGTATATCGTTGTCATAAAGGGATAAAGCTGAAAATTTACTGGGGTACCTGCACCTTCTTAAAGCTGCAAGAACTGTTTCTTTTTCTATTTAATCTATTCTCTACTCCTTTCTGTTCTGGGTCTTGTGCTACATGCTAGGATAATGTACAAATGATGCGATACTAATATACACTCAAAGCACTGGGACTCTTTAGTGACTGTTAGGATATCAGATACGTGAGAGGTGCCACAGCGGTGACTTTTGTGTCGCGGAAATCGTTTGACGGCTTATTCCCGTTACTTTTGACACTCGTCACTGCAGTTTTCCCGCATGACGCCCTGACATAATGCCACGTAATCCCCCCACCCCCCTTATTTAGCGTGGCATTTAAATTGCTACAGCGTAACTGAAAAGTGCCCAAGACAAGTGTGAAATAACGAGTAACGGAGTGTGGCCTCGCACACATGCTGACCAAGTTCGGTGTTATAAAGTCCCAGTCATGGCCTCACGTAAGTACATTAGCTTCATCCTATCTACCTTCAGAATTGCTTTGATGCACGATTACAAGGAGAAGGAACAATCGCAAGTAACCCAACATCAAAACTGGAACGTACAATCAAACTGTAAACCATATTAAAAGGATTTGAATCAGCAGCGGTCTCCAGATGGCAATAAAATGATTAGATACAATGATGGTAATTTATAGTATAGCAAGAATGGCAGGGGCCGGTGGAACCCAAGGTGACTGATACCACTCTCGGGGGGGTGGGGGGGGCATGACATTAGATGTCACATTACACTTATTGTAATGCATGCTGCAGTTCTTAAGCAAGGACGACGAGTGGGAGGTAATTAAAAACGCATGCAGTGATGCCGCACTCATGGATTCATATGATCTTCATTAACAGAATCGGTTAATTGAAACAAACGTGAATCAGAACAGGAAGAGGGGGGTGGCTCTATAGACCTGCGGCCCTGATAACTGGATTATAGAAGCATTTTACATAACGTTTCAGTTCACCAAGGTACAATGGTTCCTTGGCTCTGGTTTTACCTTGCGTCTTTTTTAAGAAGGAAAAAAAGCCTTCATAGCTGGAACAAAATCATCATACTATGTATGTCGTGAAAAAGCATTCATGGGCCAGAGCTGATATAATATGATATAGAGTTTATCCCAGGTGATAGAATGTTTTATATGACGATTTGTTAAAAAAGTAATAATAATCCAAGCACACCTTAATCAAGAATGATACATCTGATCTCTTGGTCTATTTGACTGTGACTTAGAACTGGGGGTGCAGGTAATAGACTAAATCAGTCTAAAAGTCCTAGTAATTCTGGTATAATTACTTAAAAAGACAGTTTAAAAAAAAGTACCCAAGATAAACAAAAGGCCAAAGATATCCACTTGTGATCTAATCCATGTGACCCAGCAAACAAAGAACAGAGTGGCTGAATGGCTTAATGTCGAGTAGGATGCACAATCCTCTGGAACAGCGACATCATCGCTGGGCCAGCGAAAATGCAGACACTACACGCATGGGTTATGGAGTGTCAATTAAGAATTAAAGTTGCACATACTGTACTTCAGCAAAACTTGGACACACAAGAAATTTGATAAATATCAAAATTTTCAGGGTGCACTTATGCCAAGACCTAGTGACCTATCAGTTAAACAAATAAAATCTCTGTTTAACTGGCAACAAAAAATAGGTAAATACGAAATCAGAGGAATAAGTCTCTTGGTCAAATCCTGCAAACACAGTCAACTCTCAAAGCATAAACGATTTGCCTCATTGTGATTATTTTGTCTAATAGAAAAAAAAAACAGTGTAACATAAGACTTTAGTGGGACCCACCGTGGTGGAATTTTCGAGGGCTACAGTAGGCTGGTGGAGAAGTCATAAGACAGGGCATGACAGACAGTTGCACAGCTGTGCCCCCCCTTAAGCCTCACACTGGCAGCCTATTGTTCCTGGGGGGGCCAAAGAATTCCATCCGTCACAGAAGGAATACCAGTCACTAACTTGCCTCTTCAAACTTTGCTATAATTAACCAGTTACTGCCCGAAGTGGCACCCAAGATGAGGAAGGTCATGGTTGCAGCAGGACAGAGTGACGCAGGGTTAGGAGGATTGCAGGCCTGCCTTCACCTCATTCTAGCCAGTTAAGTATAATATTAGCATTCCAGTTGTTGGGAGTAAGCCACTGCTTTGCTTGTTTTAATCCAGTGCAGACAATTACCAGTGCATCATTATATATATATATATATATATATATATATAAAAGAAAACATGATATGACTGTTTTATGCCTTTTCCAGGGTAAAAGTCCTGTAGAAGAATGCTTGGAGACCAGACCGCTTGGCGTTAATCATATGACACATGAGTTATGTGTAACAATGGATTTGCCCTGGAATCTATATTAAGGCTGAATTGACAGCTAAGCTGAGTACACATTGCCTGCTGAAGCCAGGTACTTAACAGTTTCTGGGTAACAGTAAATATAAAGCTATCGACAGAGGAAGCTAAATGCCGCCGTCGGTCAGCCTTCTCCAGCTTTTCTCAATGTTTCAAAACTTTGCTCAGGCCATTAAACAACATTAGCATTTCATGGAGACAAAAAACATTTCCACCACATAAAATCCATGTGTCACAGGATTTGTTTTAAAACTGTGATTTCGCGATGCATGTGGCTCTGCTGTTGTATTATTAAAGTCCCTTAAGATATCCAGCTTCTTAAAATGCTGCAATTAAATTATACAGTCTGTAATTTGCATCCATTTTATACACTTTCCTGTATTTTTTATACAAGATTTTACTGTACTTTTCAGATGTCAAAGAAGAAAGCCCATCTTTAAGCCTATTTATGATATTAATAACAGTATTTAAATCTAGATTAAAAAATGCTTTTAAAAAACATTTAAATGGCAGATGTTTTGTAATATCAATGTGGCTGTCTGTATGAATTATTATATTATTTTAAAAATATTTTAAATATTTATGTAGATCGTAGCTTCAGAAAAAAATAATTGCCCAGAGAAGAAAGGAAGCTGGCTGGATGCCCTGAGGCCCAAAAGTGACGCCTGTTCTTTGCTTACACGGGGATTCACTTATTACCCTGTCTAGTACCAAAAGCAGTACATGTTAAGTGTCCATCTCCTATTAGCGTCTTTGCCACAATATTTACTGTCCAGGCTTCAGTCCTAGAATTCCTACTAACCAAACAAATGTGTAGCCTACATACTGTCTCAATATCTTACATTAAATACACAATACATATATACTATTGTCATTGTTTCTTATTTAAAATGCATATAATTACATTTCACTCAAACCAGAAGATCAAAGTAAATAAGCGTCTCCCTGGCTTTATATCACAGTCGCTCTCCAAACCTGACAACACCTTTACTGATCCCACCCTTCTGCAATAGAAAATAAAAATGAGCTAAAATTAGTGTCTCTTCATGGTACTGGTCAGGTCCAGCCCGGTTCGCTGTATGCCAGTGGCAAACCGCCTACAGTCAGTCCAACATGTTTATGAAATGGACAGGGATAAAGATCTGAGTGACTTTGACAAGGGCCAAATTATTACGGCCAGATAACAGGGTCAGAGCATCTCCAAAATGGCCAGGCCTATGGGGTGCTCACAGTCAGACATGGTGAGTACCGACTGAGAGCGGTTTGAGGAAGGAAAAAGCACGAGCCACCAACAGTGGGTTGGGCAGCCAAGAGTAAGTCTCAGTGAGATGTGAAGGAAGGGTACTGCGTGTGGTGCAAACCAACGAAAGAACTACTGTGGCAGAAACAGCAAATAACTATGATGATGATCACAGTGGTAATGTGTCATGACACAGCACAGCACATGAAGCCCAGCTGTGCACGGGACTAAGCAGCCACGCATTGGATTTGTAGGTTCTGTGTATCTCATGGATGCTCAACATTTACCTGGCTTTCCACATGATGCAACAGAAAATCGGATTTGTCTGACCAGGAGACCTCCTTCCATTACCCCATGGTCCAGTTCTAATACTTGCATGCTAGTTTTAGGGAAAGATTCACTCTGACTGGGCTGCAGTCACAGGCCCATCGGTGTATATGCTGATGGACAAACCTTTGTCACAAATGGCTGCTTTCATCTACATGAATGCACCATTGAGTATCTGTTGTGTAGATTGCTCAGTGAGTGACTATATACATTTGGATAAAATAAACTCTTATGAGCACAAAAAATGCATTCAACTCCGTACACATCTCCATATTAAAATGTCTTTGAAATTGTCTCAACAAAAAAAAAAGTGCATCAAAAAATGAAAAATACTTAAAATCCATCTTCTAACCACTTATCCCGGTCATGGTCCCGGAGGGGTGGCACAAAGCTAAGGTACATCCTGAATGGAAACCATCACTCCATCACAAGGTGAATACTTAAAAGCTCAAGTGAATCTCCAAAAATGAATTAGACAAATTGGAAACTGAAAAGAGATTTCTATGTAATAGCAATAAGCAAAATAAAACCACAGCGAAATAATGCAAGGATGGTCTATAAAGGTAATTGGTGAATTTGTCCTCCAAGGGGAAACATCAGAAAAACTGGATCCGGACCAAAATATAAATTAAAATGTCCAGCACAATCAAAGCCCCAACTCCCCTGTTTAGAAAATTTTGTCGTCAGGATTCTCCCTGCTTGGCAAATTTTATCGCCCAGTATTTTAATACTAAAGAAGTTGCTAGATATTAGTTCATCTTCAAGATAAACATATTGTAGAAAGCTTGTGGCTCATCTGTGGATCATCCCTGTGCAATACTCTCCAAAACTGAAATTCCTCCTTTATTGATAACTTGCTGCTAGCACAAAGTATCAGTGGCACAGACAAGGAAGTCAACAATGTATGCAACACTCACACTCAGGGTTAGATGCTAACAAATCCTTGCACTCCAGGTATGACATTTACAAGTTGCAAAATATTGGAATATGTACATGCATCACAAGATCATGAAGAAAGCAACAATCACAGAAGCAAACCATTAATGTTTTTTGTCTGCCAACATAATATGATCTATTGTAATTTGTTTACATAGGGACTGAGATGCAGAATTTTCACTTACCTATTGGTGCTTTGTTCTGTCAGGAACACGTCACCTATGTTAGGTGCCGAATGTTTTTGAAAGTAAGAAAATGTATGAGCAAAAGTACTGTATGTGGACACCAGCTTGTGCGGCATTTCATTCTCAAATCAGGGGTATTAACATGAAGATGGTGTTGTTTTAATAGCCTTTCCTCTTCTGGGAAGGCAACATTGCTGGTGAGATTTATTGCCGTTCAGGGACGCGTTTCCCAAATGCTCCCGTTAGTAACTTACATAGTTGGACTCATTCAGTTGCATGGGTCCAACTATGTAAGTTGCTAACGTACATGCGTATGGGTATGGATGTTGAGTGATCAGGTGCCTTCCTGTGAGTTTCTATGACCTACAACTTCACAACTGAACTCGTTCTCAGACATTTCCACTGCATCGTCACTTCGCTTGCGATTGACCAATGCAGCTTTGGCAGGGCAGAAATTTGGCAAATTATTTGTCATCCTACGAAGATGCCAAGCTGAAAGTCACTAACCGCTTCTGTACGACTGCCATTCTGCCAATATTTGGTGCTATTGTTCGCATGACCATTTGCTCAAATATACACCAGTGTCAGCAATGGGTGCAGCTTAATTAAGCAATTGATCCAACTTATAGGGGTGTACACATACTTTTGGTCTTATAGTGCGATTTGCATGCTTGGGGAAGTACTGATGACATGATAGGATGGGATATTGAACAAATAGCGTAAGGTTCTTCATAAATATGATTGTCCTATTAAATAAATTAGTTTTATTGTGTTAACACCAAAAAGTCTATGGTAATATGTCCTCGATCTGGTAGTGTACTTGTATTAGTGTTGCAAACCATTTCATTCGAAGTTGCTTTGTCAATGAAAAGCCTTTCGTTTTCCCTTTGAATCTTTTTCAGTGCATGAAACTAGAGGTCGTCCGATATATCGGTTTTGCCGATTAATCGGCACCGATAGTTGATTCCCGGAACTATCGGTTATCGGCAAAAATCCACGCCGATAGTTTTTCCGGGTTGCGTCAGAT
>JAODKM010000025.1:8237538-8272155 GCA_026780845.1 Petrocephalus sullivani
CGGAAGGCGTAGTGGGCGGCTATTGCGGGCAGGGTAGGCGGACAGAGCCACCCTCAGATTCAGGAGGGGAAGGGAGGGTAGCAGGAAGGTGGGGGAGGGGTGAAGGCAGTAGGATTCGAGCGGGGAGACGCGAGGCATCATGACGCCAGACGAGATCTGTGAAATACAGGGCACCTGACCAAACCTCAAAGCGTGACATCTCTGGCTGTGCGGCACTAAGCCGCTACAAGGTGCCATTTTGTAATTTCTCCACGCTGGTCAGCAGAGGCGGTGATTCAGCAGGCACAAAGAAGGCAGTGCTGTCAAAAGTCACATTTTTATACTAAAAAATCAGTCCTTTATAATTCTGTATGTCAGTGACATGACCAGACTCATCCAAGTGGTATTTTTGATTATTCTTAATGTGCCAATGCATCACCTTAATGTTTCATCTCAACAACTTTTTTTTTTGGTTTGTTTTTTGCCACCTCCTACCTACCAGTGCACTATTTTAAGTAAGCCGTTCTACCAGTGGGAGTCAGCAGCATGAATACATAAAGTGACATAAAATAATATGTGGCATAAAATAATCCATTTATCACTATTATTTACATGTAGAGGCTGAAACTTTTACACAGAGCATCTGTTTTGCCTATTTTTATACAAGTTGGGTTTTATTGGTTTATACCATGCTAAGTACTTTTTCATTAAAGATCTAATTAGAAAAGGTAGCTTGCCTGTCACATGATGCTGCTTTTTATTGGGGGTGTGTGTATGGTTTATTTATCTGGTCTGTGGTTCTGTTTATCTTGTCTGAGATGACCATTTGTAATGTTCTCCTAGCCTAGGAAAAGAACACACAAAACTGTCATAAATATAAGCCATCTGAAGGATGTTCTTATATAAGAACATCTGACAAGAATGCCCCCACTTTACTCAATATACATTTTCTGCATAAGTCGTGGGTTCTCAAAGGTCATGTTCTATCAACTGCAAGAATTCTATGGAATATTATCTTGTATTTTATAACATTTAGTAGTATAAAATCTCGAGTATGTAATCATTAGCATATTGCTAGAATGCATATTGATTTATTGACTCATGATGTAATCAACACAAGTAACCATGTACTGTATTTGCAGCTCATGTTAGTCTTACAGCTATTGTTGACCATCTTATTCAGCGCTGTATGAATATCCACATTAATGAGCTCAGTAGCATATCTATCTCAAAGGCCACATTAATGAACTCAGTAGCATATCTATCTTAAAGGCCACAGGTAGTATCAAACTAAGCAACTGGTGGCTGGTAGAATGCACTAAGTGTTCCTACCAAGGAGTAGGAGGTCGCTCACTAGTGCCAAGAAATTTATCATCATTTTAAAACACGTGGGAAAGACTCTCACACCACTATTATTTTTTACAGAAAGACTGGGCAGTTTAGAAATATGATCTGCAAAAGGTATTACAAAGGGGTGTCGGTCAAGGAACAACAACGATGGTGAATGGCTAAAGTAATGATGATGCTTAAGTGATGCAGTCATTATTAGAAGATAAGAAAATGTATAAGAATCTATGTAAATCAATATTGGAGACACACATGCACTGTGTCCGGGTTTGCCTGTAACCTCCGTGTTGCAGTAAACGCTGAACTAAGAATTCCACACAAGCGGCTCCTGACTTCTCATCTGGCGAGGAAGAAAAACCACAACAATCAAATTACAAAGTTTACAAAGTATTGTAAATTCGCTTTATACCCGTAAGTTTGGAAGAGCTGTTTGCTCAATAGCACTGAGCGATATGTGGTCCTATTAGGTAAGAAGAGGCATGACATTTTAATATTTTTTTTCAGTTTTTTTTTTTTTTTTTTTTTTTTTTTTACCTTTTCAGTAAATTAGGCGGCATATGAATGTGGGCACTGCACACTTATTGGGTCATTATTTCAAGTGAGGAGAAGGTCAGGATAAAAGTCAGCGTTTGGGTTCGGGCTGCTCTGTAGCATCACTTGACAGGGTCTGTAATCAGCCGGCTGTTCTGGTCTCTTGTAGAGCACAGTTCTATGGCAGAATTGGCCTCTCCTGGCTCGATGGGGTATAGCTGGAGTGCACTCGATGCCGCGTGCCCGTGCAGAAACGCCGCACACACTCCCTAGCTGATCCCCCGGCTGGTAGCCGGGACATCGTGTACGGAGCGCGAACGAGCAGTCAAATGTGGGCAGGGTGGGGCAGGACCTGCAGCCCGAGGATGATCAGAATCAATCATCACATGTATACAGTCGGTACTGTCAACACAAGACAATGGTTACATGCAGTTCTGATGATTTTTATATATAATTTTAATTCAGTGGAATTCAATTTAATACATGAAGCTGGGAAAGATGGCGGGAGGGAGGGAGGGAGGAAAGAAGGAAGCCAGAAGATTCTGGTAGTCCAAGGTTAACTGGCTGCCACCCCCCCTGAAATGCTAACATTATGCAATAGGGGAAAACAAGAGATGTTTCACTTGCTTTGTGATGCACTTGCTTCAATGCACTGCTGGTTGCCAATTAAAACACCTGAGTATGCAAGCTGCAGGTTACATAGGCTCAAGTGTCAGCCTAAAATTACAGCGTGATGCACAGACTTGGTTTGCATGTGAAGTGGACCAGAATCGAAGGATCCCTCGCATAATTAAATGCCTATCAAATTCCAAAAGATTGATCTATCGTTATAAAGGTCTCATCAATAATTTTAAGCCTGAAAGGTGGATTTTTTTTCTCTTCCATCTTAAATCAAGTTTATTTGAGGTTTGAGACACGCCCAGGACCAGGAGGAATTGATGAATGGGATGGCTGTGTGTCTTAGCTGACAAAAACGTTCTGAAAACCAGACTTTGTCAGTGAAAGAAACTTCCAGAAGCTTTAGCTAAATGGTCAGGAAACCCAATAAGCTGCAATTGCAGTGTGAAGCTGTCACCAAATCTGGCTGAGATGCTCCTGATAACCTACCCCATAATGCCCTCCGGAAAAACATAACTGTCAATAACCTCATTTGTGCAACGGGGGCTCCGTAACAGCCGTTCATTCTGTCCTTGGCGTTTGTAGCCTCTGACTGAAACTTCTTGTTTTTGCACGAATTGTAAAGCAAAGCAAACAACTGCTGCAACTTCATTGACTTCAATTGAATTCAACTGAATTTTTTATTGTCATTGCGCAAGCACGATAAGGCTAAGATTGCAACTTTTGTGCTCGGTGCTATAAAAGATATTAAATGAAATAAAATAATAAGATTTACAAAGTAACACAAAACATAGCAGCCCCCAAACCAATACAGTACTGAAAAATAGCTATTAAATAACAGTGTAAACGGTTTGCACAGTATGTGACTGTATAAAAAGTATAAAGTGTCCAGGACCATTTGTAGCTAACTGGATAGCATTAGGGAGAATGTGCAAACATGGTATAATTTAAGGCCTTAACTGTGTAAAGAAGGAATAAGTCACTGTTCCGATTTTCGTTCTTTCTTGTTTATCTTCTATGTGATCACGGGAGCGTGTTGGTTATCGCATTTGAAGTGTTGCCAATGCCTGCATTTTGTCACGCTGAAAAAGTAAAATATTCTTTGATGGTGTATAATTCACTTTTTAATCGTGTATTGCAGAAAGGAAACGCTCTTCAGTGAAAAGTTTAACACAGGCGTACAAACACGAGTAGTCCTAATATGACAGGTTAGGGAATGGTGGTATTAGATGATGTGTCTTTGCAAATCTCCCACAGACGCTTATTAGTCATTTCCCTTTCAGAAAACGCAGACAAAGAGGACTGAATCTGAAAGGGTATTGGCCTTGAGGGAGTTCGAAGCACGTAAGTACGGCCGCTGACCGTCCTTTTCCAGAATGATCTGCTCGCCGTGAATGGTATTCAAGGCTCTGTAAAGAGCACAAACACAACCTGTTCAGTTCACATCAATCAAATTTACACCATCGCTAATTTTATAAATTTTGTTGAAGTATGAAATGTGGACGAAATTCTTTTTAAGCGTCTTCTCGTAGGAGACGGCTTAAGCCTCTTCTGTCTCTGCCACAAAGGTTCTGGTTAGATGTCAGGGGTGTGCCTATACCGGAGTAAGGCTCAGAAAGGCATTTTACTCCAGTGATGAGCCTTGTAGAAGATTATTGCATGGCTGAGAGAGATTGCCGTTTAGTGAATTCAATTTGCATTTATGTATACACTGGATACATTCCAAATTTTAGAGCATGCAAAGCAATGCATTATGCATATTGTAGCCAGAAGTCACTTTAATCCTTCAGAATAGCTATCTGATTGTTCGGACACTTATTGCGGCGTGTCTCCCTTTCAGACGCCGCCCATCTAGGGACACGTTCTATGATACGATATAAAAAGATAATCCTGCATACAGTTAAACAAGTCGTGAGTTGATGGAGTTTGATTAGATTCAGCTGTGACCTGGGTGTGATTTAGATCAATTTTATAATCAATAGAAGTGTCCTACTTTTTGAAATAAATATTTTCAAATTACATTAAGGAGTAATAGGGAAATGAGAAGTGTATCACTTTTGATGGATTATCAGTTTAGACTTTTTATAAATCTGAAGCGGATTTGGGATTTTGAATTCATATGCGTAAATTTTCAGGAAAAATCCGTTTTTTTATTCCTCCCTCTGACAGCCGATGGTGACGGTGCCTGGGCCGCGGGTTTAGGGACCGTTTCTCTCGTTCCCTCATCACCCAGCCAGCCCGTGTTTTAGCCTTTTATGCTCGATTCATTCTTGTAATGGTCAGTTGCGGGGGCATCCCCCTACTGGCTCCCTGCTTAAAGTCCGCCTGCAGTTTACAGGCCTGGGGTGCGTTTCCCAAAAGCTCCCGTTAGCTACTTACATAGTTGGATTCATTCAGTTGCAGGGGTGAAATTATGTACGTTGGCAACTATGCTTTTGGGAAACGCGTCCCTGTTCTGTTAGCTGAAAGGGGACAGTAGGCCTGCAGTCCAACTACTCCAAGCATTCTCAGGCTGGTCCTGTAAGCATGTGAGATTTAGCTGAATCCTTCAAGGCCTCACAGTGAAGGGCAGCTGAGTGCTGTGATCTTTATGTAGCCAGAAGTACAAAATGTTTGCATTCTTAAAAAATAATGGTTAAGGGACAGGTATGAAATTTGTTAGGCCATTGTTGAAACTTATCAAAGATTCATTCAGCAATTGCCTTAACCTTCATATTTATAGCATTCTTAATTCTTTCAAATCCAAAGTTTGTCCTTAAGCTTCGGATTTCAAAACGTCAGATTTCTAAGGTTCCGTTTATAATGTAGATTTTGTAGCAGCGAATTCTTTTACATCGGATCTCAAATGCACTCTCAAAGCTATCTGAAATATGTGAAATATGTACCTCTATTACACTTTTTCTGTCCCTGAAAACACATAGCCAAGCCAACACCCTCATAAGCGCGTGAATAACATAACCCTGATTGGAAGGGTTCCTGAAAAAGGCGTGGCTTGCTGGATGGACAGACTGCTTTTTTGTTAAACATAAAAACGTTAAAGCAGCCAACTGTCATGTTGGCGCTCTTACACTTAAGTCTCATTTGACCCTCAAGTGAAATAATTAACCCACATTGCTCTGCTGAATATTGCGTTTCTCACTTTTGCAAACCTTTTGGGTGCCGAGACCAGCGGGCTGCTCTCCATGTGATGTAATTCCCACTGTGGCCAATTCACAGACCTGGACAAACTGGACAATGAGAAACGGGAGATGAACCAGACGGACATAGCCGCCCTGCACCACTTCTACTCCAAGCATCTGGACTTCCCTGATGACAATACACTCATCGAGCTCTTTGCCCAGGTGACGGTCCATTTGCTTTTTGCACTACCACTACCTCCGGTGATGCATGTAATGTTTAATACTCCTTCCACATCCCTTCCATTTTGTTTGGCTGTACGGCTACACACTGCTCTGTAAAGTCTCTTCCGGAGTAGTACAGCCATGTCCTCCTATGTCTTGTACGTTATGCATAGTGTTGTAGTCTTCCACTTGCTAACTTGCCCCGATTTATCGTCATATACCCCCCTGTCCAGTCGTGACTGTTTGCTTGTTCTGCCTGCACTACCCTCCTCTCACCAGCAGCTGTAGCATAAGAATTTCTCTGTATTGCAAAATATGACACAATAAAGAACTTGAATTGGGGATTTATGATGTCATTTCTCAGTGCCCTACAATGGAGTGGAATTCCATCCCGGGGGGGTGCCTGCTTTGGGCTCAAATCTACCTGGAATCTGTTCTGCCTGCATCCCACCTCCAGCTCCGCTAGTAATCTAGTACCAGAGCAGTGTGGAAGGATGGCTAGGGCCGTCAGAGCCCCTCCACATAGGGCTTTGTCTGGTCCTATCGCTATTTAACACGGTATAATGTTTGAAGCATCCCTTGAGAAGTGGCTCATAATAATGATTCCATGGATGGTTGAAATGTTTTATTCAAAAATGAGGTTTTAAAAAGAAACATTTATGCACACCCAAACTATTGTACATAGTGTCACAGTTGCTGTTTGAATTGTGTGCGTGTGCGCACATTTATAATTGTTTGCTTTTTTTTCCTGAATTGAAACAATGGCTTTGCAACCAATGCTCCTTTCATATTTTCCCAGGTCAATTGCAATGGGTTCACCATTGAAGATGAGGAGCTTTCACATTTGGGCTCCGCTGTGTTTCCAGAGTAAGCAAGACCTCCATCAAACACACGCCCGTCTCTGGGGGTGTTTCCCACGGCTGGGTGCCAACTCCAGTTCACCATTGGCACAGACATGTCACACTGATAATTGTGTCACTTAAGCTCGGCTGTAGGTCAGCTTCGCATCAGACAGGGAAACGTGTCTTGTGTCTCATTGCATTTGTCAAACCCCCTGAGGCCGGCATGCTTCGTGGATGCATAGAGAAAGCTCTAGATGAATGTCAGGCCGAAGCAGAAAACATATATATCTGCTCGTAACGAACTGCGTCTTGACCATCAATGATGCGCATATGAATTATTTTCAAAAACGTTTTACACTGTATGGAGGGTTTTATTAATTGTAATTGGGTGTTTTCCATATAGGAGAATATGAGTCAAGTATAAATCTTAGCCAGGTTTCGTCATGGGATGCAGGTAGTGCCCGCTACGGAAGCCCAAAGCGAACATTTCATTGGGTGAGGCAGGTTTCGGCTATCCTCGTCTGCAGTCTTAGCACACGCACGTATGTAACGATGAAAACCGCTCTATAAGTCACGGTGATTAATCGTCATTGTTGATGCACCACGCAGCAGTGAAATGTGCCCTCTGCTTTTAACCCACAAGACATTGTAGCTGCTCCCTACTGTTTCACGTGAGCGCCCGGGGACGGTACCTTGCTCAGGGTACCTCAGCGGTACTTGCGGGTCGGGGACTCGAACCGGCAAACTTTCGACTACACGGTTGCAACCGCTGCACCACCTGCCTGCCATGATAAACGGCCCGTGTTAGGTCTCAAGAGTAGTGGGACAACTAGTACTTTCCAGTTCTAATGCGAGGAACATTGTTATTTTATTATAAGTACCAGTTCATTTTCACAAGTATCACCATGGCAATTGGCGTGTTGTTTTTTTTCTTTATAATACACACTGGGCTTGTAGCGGTGTTTGGTGTTGATTTGTTTTTTTTTTATGTTGCAGTACTGTTAGTGAGAATTTTTTTTTTAATTTATATATTTATAAGTCCTTTCGGTTTCTTGAAGTGGCTACAACATTTGGCTGACTGGAAAGCCAATTTTAAAGTAGCTTCCTAGTGCAAGTTAAAGGCAGGAGAGTAACTGAAGGATGTCTTATTTTCTTGTAAGGTCCTTATAATTGTGCTTCTGTGTTTGATGACTTATGGAGTACCTGCTCCATTTTTGGATGTGATGTCTGGTCTGAAGCTTCTTTCTACCTTGTGCTTGTGCAGCGTTGCTCTGATGAACCACAGCTGCAGCCCCAATGTTATTGTCACGTACAAGGGCACCGTTGCCGAGGTGAGGGCTGTCCAGGAAATCCAGCCGGGGGAAGAGGTGAGATACTGGCTGTTTATGCAGGGAACTCCATGTCGTTTGCTGCACCAGGAAGCTTTTCACTTTCATCTCCCTTTGTCAATATACCAACTGGACTGCAGGGGTCACCAACTCCAGTCCTGGAGAGTTACTATCCAGTGGGTTTTCGGTTTTACTTGCCGTTTGATGAGCCACGTCTGTTCCTGGTAGTTACCGGAGAACAGGTCATCAGCACCCAGTTAGGATGGAGAACCTACTGGACAGTACCTTTCTAGGACAGGAGTTGGAGACCCCTTCTGTACTGTGAAAAATGACAAAATTCATCATAACTGTTATCTCCCCATCATCAATATATCAAAATTTAAAAGAATGTTGTGCAGATTTTATGATTTGTATTGAATTTTAAGGTTTGATTTGATTGACCTCTGTCTCCCTCAGATTTTCACAAGTTACATTGACCTCCTCTATCCAACAGAGGACAGGAATGAAAGACTGAAAGACTCTTACTTCTTTACTTGTGAATGCAAGGAGTGCATCACCAAATCCAAAGTAAGCCTTTGTCTGTCACGGAGTAAGTCGAGCTTTGTGGCACAGCTGAGGCAACAGTACAGCAAAGAACTGGAACTGAACGGACGCTGCTTGGCCTAAATAATTCTGCGTGATTTCCTAACATGGTGTCACAAGAAATCTAGGAATCTGTCGATTCGAAGTAGGCCTCTAACTGGCCAAGTGTATTACCTGTGAAGGTAGCACTGTTGAGAGAGGTTGCATAGCCCGTGTGAATTTCTTATTTTTTTTTCTTTATTTATTTTTAGGATAAAGCCAAAATGGAAATTCGAAAACTGAGCACACCCCCGAAGCCAGAGGAAATCCAAGACATGGTGCAATATGCCAAGAATATCATCGAGGAGTTCCGGAGAGCCAAGCACTACAAGAATATCCTTGTCTGTTCTGTCTCCACCTCCCACTGCAGTACTGCTCTCACAACTGTCAGCTTCCAGTTTAGGGGAAGGTCTGTTCCTAATTGGACAGAGCAACAATAGTAATATGAAAGGAAAGAATCTTATTAGGTGTTTATACCTTTTTACCCAGAGGCCCCCAGAGGTACAGTATGTTGTGTGACCTGGCATCTGTTGGTCATCAGCAAGGTACAAGATCATTTTGAAATTGTTCTCAGCAGCAAAATGGCATCGTCTGTCAAAACTTGTCGTCTCAAATCAACCAGAATGAAGGAGCATAAAAGCAGCCTTCTGACTCAATCTTCTCATCTTCAGCACGGAGCTAAGAAAGGTGGTTTCGTTCCTCGGTGCCTTTTGCGCGGTGAAAGCAACGTATCAGATCACAGTGTGATTAAACCAGTTTGCAGCCCGCTTTTCAGCTTGAAACAAAAGCCGTCATTTGAGGTTCACAGTAACCCGTTTTTGGATGCACAAAGGCAAATTCCATCTATTCTGTACCCGTATCCATAAAAATAGAAGTACGCTACTGGTAGATTGTCTGACTGGGGGGGGGGGTGGAGGGAATGCATGCAATTGTTCAGGAGCTATCAGGGTTGGGGTGTCTTATTTCCTTAACTTTATAGCACCCCCTGGTGAACTGCTGGAGATTTGCGAGCTCAGTCTGGACAAGATGGGATCCATCTTCGAGGTGACAAATGTATACATGCTGCACATGATGTACCAAGCCATGGGTGTTTGTCTCTACATGCAGGACTGGGATGGAGCCATGAGTTATGGAGAGAAAATAATCAAGCCCTATAGGTAAGGTGCATGATGCTTTTAAATGTAAATTCATTGATAGGTAGGGTGGTAAAGCATAATTTTACAACATTCATGAATGCTACTGGTTAGATGGAATTTAATTCCTTGCCAGAGTGGCTTTCAGCAAAGTTGACTGTTACTTCAGTGAATTAGCCAGTTGTATAGAAGTGTCAACTCTAATTGTGCATAATCCATACACTGACGTCACCAAGAATGCCATTGTTAGCTGGCATCAGAAAAGGCATGTATGTTTTGCCTTTGACATAAGGTCAAAGAGAGGAACGTTTCTCATGTTTACTTGGAATTCCGTTCAGAATCGGAGCTAGAGGCTCTTGTTTTTCTTCCTGTCTGTCAGTCCATCTTCCATCCGTTTATACAGTACAGATCCACAGGTCTCCTCTATGTGCAAATGACAAAAATTTGAAGGTGCTAGATGGAGGAATATTTTTTTTGCTTTAGTTAAGCCTTTGATTCTCCTTGAGAGGAAGAACATGTACAGAACCGCAGAAGTATGGGTAGAAACAGAATGCATTTGTGTGTATGTGTGTTTCACCCTGAGTGTAAAATTAACTCTCCTTTGTTTGCAGCATGCACTATCCTGCCTATTCTCTCAACGTAGCCTCGATGTATCTCAAGCTGGGCAGATTGTATTTGGGACTGGAGAAGACGTCCTTGGGCGTCAAGGCATTGAAGCAGGTAAAGCTGCGCTCTGGGGGGGATGTGGTGTTCTGCGTGGCTTGTCTTGGATCTCAGTGTAATGGCTGAATACGTCCTACACAGGCACTGGCAATCATGGAGGTGGCACACGGCAAGGATCACCATTACCTAGCTGAAATAAAGAAGGAGATGGAGGACCACAAGTGAAGGCCGAGGAGAGGCTGTTACCGTTTTCACCCCGAAGCTTGAGTCGAAACAACATGCATAGGAAGCCTACCCTATTAACCTTTCACCTTTTGCCCGTATAGGAAGTCTACCCTATTAACATTTTGCCAGTTCCTTTCAGACAATGGCATCTACTTCAGCTGCAGACCACAAAAGCATTTACAACTTGTACTTGGGGATTTATTTATTTAATTTTTTGCTTGATGGAAGTGGTTATATTTTGCATGAGTATGTTAGCATGTGACTCATACTTTGTTTTGAATGCCTTAAATGGTCTGTATATCTAAAACATTCTTCAGTTGGCTTCAAAATTTGAGTCAAACCAAATTAGGCATGGATTTTAATGACTATAGTTCTGTGTTTATTGCTGATTCAAGATATCTGCACACACAAAAAAACTCATCTAGAGCTTCAACTGTGTCTACACCTTTTGCTGAGATTGAGACCTTGTATACGTCACATTTTACAGTATTTTTATGTGAATTGAGAAATGCTTGTGTGCAAAGCAGGGTCTTCTTGCATGGTTATTTTTTTTTCATCTTGTTCTGGCTTCAGTGATGGTTGGTTTTCTAAATAATCAATGTCACCAACAAAGAAGTCGGTCTTATTCTTTAGTGCAATTTAATTTAGTGCATAAATGGTCAAATTCCATATACAATGTCATCATCAGACCCTGTCATCTTTATGTACAGAAGGAGAAGGCTTAAGGATTATAGGCGCCTGTCAATACTTTGATTGCTGGTTTTATATTTGTTCTCTATTGTATTTGTGTGGTATGGAGGGTATGGGAATGTTTCCTTATATTTTGTTACAGTTTTTCTTTTGGAAATTTACTCACAACAGTGCGATAATAAAGTATGAATGACTCGCATTCTTTGTAATATGAGAAGTAACACAATGTAGGTCACAGAATGTAATGAAATTACTACTGACAATTTAATATCTACCCTGTATAATATTCATATTAACTTATCTTGCATTCTTATGCTTAAGTACGATGACTGTAACATTTTGCCCCTTGAAACTGGCGTTTTATTGAAAATAATCCTTTACTGAAATGTCTAAGACACAGTAAAAAAAAAAAACCCACTTGTACGAGGAATGCATTTGCATGATTACAGTTTTTATTGAAATATAGGCAGATATTCACAATCAGGGAAATACCTTATGGGAATGTGTTCAAATACTGTTATTTAAAAAAGTAAAGGCGTACACTGAATTCAAAATACATATATTAGGATATAAAAGATGCGTATTTTAAATACAAATTTAACAAGTAAGCAGAGAGCGAAAAGTAATAATACAACTATATTTATAAAATATGCTTGTGTTAAGCACAGTAATACAAAGTACAAAGGCAGACTGTAGGGTTTATAGATGTTCAACGTTAAATAAAACCTTCACTTGTATAGAATATGATGCTGAAGTAACGTGCATAGGCATCCTCCAGGTCCCCTCTCAGCTATTATCCAAACCGATTGCACAACATGTTCTCTGAAGGTCACATCATAATGTGTGAATTTTAATAAAGTCTAGGCTGTGGTTTTTCAAGTTCGAGCTTTGTGTTTGGAACATTCTAACTTAAAGATTACAGCAGGTTAATGTTAAAGAGGAAAATAATAAATGTAGAAAAACAATTAAATGTCTGGGTAGTCATCTTTGTATTTATTCAGGTTTATTTAGCAGAAACTTTTATCTATAGGGACATACAAGTAAGGGGAGCAGCCCTCCAGCAGCAGTATTATTCTTATGATTACTGGCTACTTGGATTACATGGACACAAACCCCTACTCCACAGTTCCTTATTGTGAGACATTCCTGTTAAGTGCCATAGGGTTATAAATTTAAAGGTTTGTTTTGGCTGTTATGTTTCTATTTACTGTGACATTTTCACAGAAAATGAGCAGTGAGTGATTCAGTGAGCTAGTGCATACTTTGTGCTTTCGTGTGCTTCTGGAGTCTGGATAATCATCCTCGCGGCAGCTAATGTTCATACAACATTTGGCTATAGATAAAACATGCGGATGGTTGCAGCAGGCAAGTGCATATTGCAATGACACTCCTCCAGACCAGCAGAGGGCAGATGTCAAGTTTATTCAGGGCCTGAAAGAAGCTTATGCAAAAGCAGGAAGAGATTAGGTTTATAACAGCATGTGTTTAGAGCAGAAGCACGACACTGGCCTCTTAGAGTGAGCTGCTTTTGTGTCTGGCGATGTGTGGACTAGTAGACCTGCAGTGTTTTAGGGTTTTTAAAACTGCAGCCATGGGCCCTTGAGCAAGGCCCATAACCTCTAGCTCCAGGGATGCCACACGCTGGCTGATCCTGCACTGTGACCCCCCCCCCCCGCCCCCCCAAGCTATGGAGAGCGAGATGCAACGAGCGAAGAGAAGAATTCCATGTACATGTACAAATAGCAAATAAAGGATTTATCATTTACACTGAAATGGAAAACAATGTATTTTAAAAATGTTGACACTGTGCTTACTGCAGGGTTCATTTTCAGCTCAAACGTGCATTATCCTCCATCTTTCCATTTCCTGTCAAGCGTCATGGTACCAAATGTCCCAAATCTGCGGGCCGCTAGGCTGCTGGCTTCTGAATAAATGATGCATTCTATTAAAGATCATGGATGTCAAGACCCATTTTAATATTAAGGAACCCTAAAAAGTGGGCCAATGTTTCAAATGAATAGAATTTTTCTTTCCAAACAGAAATAGGTCAGATTTCTCAGATTCTTATGTTTTTTGTAGCATTTCCATAGCTTGCTTTATTCCCACTGTTTTCTGGTTTAGTGGGAACACAACACCCCCCAATGGCACCATCACTCTGCACTGGTGAAATCATCATCTCTTAATTTAATGTCAAGTAAAACCCTGTAACCAAACCGTAAGGACATCCTATATCGCCCCTTTGCAGAACCCCTCAGATTATCATCACCAAGTCCCAGCAGGGGGCCCAGGTTAATTTCTCACCACTGGTGCTTCAAAATATGTCACACGCTACATGTGTTTAACACCCAATTCACCCCTTCTAAAGGAGGGATGATCGCCCCCTCGCAGACGGAGCCCCGGGTATGGTTTGGGTATGACTGCTTTGGCCAGCTGGCTTACTGTGGATGCCCTCTCTGTCCCCGCAGAACCTGCTTGACCAACAACTACTGGTGATGTTCGATTTTAAGTCTGCGCAGAATTTTGCAGTTGCCTAAAGCTTGGCATGGCTTGTGAGCTCGTGTTTGGACCCCAAACGAGGTTTGCATACTTGCATATTTGCATCCTGCGCGATACCTTAATCTCCACAAAATTTTGTAAAATCTTTAGCAAGGTTTTTGAACACATTTTAGTCTAAGGAAGACTCAATAGAAACTTTTAACAACCAATGCTTACACACCATGCTGTCCACAGCCTACTTAATCTGATTCTAATTTAACTGTGACTAGCAATATACTGTAAGATATGTGTGCACCCCCTTTGTGCAGAAGCACTTTTTCCATTTGAACCTGTACTATCAAGCCAAGCACAGTCAGAAGAGAAAAGCGACATAAGTTAATGCAGTCATCCAGGGAAGCCGTCCATGCAAACAGATTTTGTCACCAGCATGGGCCAACATCCAGGCTCAATCTTGATAGTTGCACATAATACATTATTAATAAACTGAGTGATATTTTATGTTGTAATGATGCCAGTACTACTTTAAGGTAATTCTGAGAATTTTAGAAGGCAGTAATAAAAATAATCAGTACTATTATAGTGAGAAGTCCCACACATGAACTGCAAGGGAGCAACATTTTTATGAAAATCCAACCCCCAGTTATTTTTTTCTTGTATGAAATTGGCTCCCACATTCAAGCCAAACAACTTCACAAGAAGAGAGATGCAGAACAATTTTAAAACTTGGATGTGAAGCAAGGGCTCTTTTTAATAGACTGAATAACTTGTTTTTCGTGTTGCCTTAAATCAGGGGTAGGGAACCTGATCCATGGAGAGCCGGTGTGGGTGCGGGTTTTTGGGATGACCTCTCAATTAGCCATGGATAAGGTTCCGTACCCCTGCCTTAAATGTATTTTGACCAATGTTGCCCAATCCGGTCCTCGGAGATCCACAGCCAGTCCATGTTTTTGCTCCCTCCGAGTTCCCTGCCAGACAGCCCATAGTTTTGTTCCTTTCCAACTCCATACCTGAGAGCCAGAAGGAAGCAAAAACATGAACTGTCTGTGGGTAACCGTGGACTGGATTAGGAAACACCGATTTAGACCAACGTAATTACAGTACACAGTAATTTAACAAGGCTTTGTGTTCAGTATTTACAACTCCATGACTTCCTCCATCACTATACAAACCTTTAACTAGCTCGACAAATCATCTGTCATGGGATGATAATTAAATAAGCTTCTAACCCTGTTTTCTACTGCATTATTATTAACCAGATACTGTAACCACTCTCCAGGTCTGGGGGTTTGAATCTGAGCACTAAAAAGATCATGGAAACATTTCAAGGAAAAAATTAATTTAACATGACAAGATTTTCATTCATATTGATAAAATATAGGAATTGATGTAGTTTTGTTGGTATCTTTGGGAACATTGTTTTTAAAAATGAATATGCAATTTGAATATATATATATATATAGAATATATTACAATTAAAAAAAATCATTTTGCCCATTTTCAGAAAATAATTGTGGGGCTGTTTAGAATGAGCCTCACACTCCATCTCCATTGTAACCATGGCAATGACATTCACTCCCTGCTCCCAGACCATCTGCCAGAAGTCCTGGCATGTTTGGCAGGGGCTCCTGTGTGCCAATGTAGTGGTAGTCACCCCCCCCACACCATTCTCTACCTGGGCACAGACAGGCCGAGGAATACACGCAGAAAATAGCACCCTAATGGCCCCTGCAGTCAAATCAGACATTCTGAAGCTACGTTGGCTTTTTCATTAATTTTTCGCTAACAGACGTTAGCGTGTACTCAAGGTCGCCCTGTCTGCAGAGCCGTGTTTCGTAACAGTGCTTCCTCAGTAGCTGATAAGCATGTGCAGATACCATCTGCTGGAGAGGTTTCAGCCTCCTCTCCGTACTGTCCTCAGCCCGTCCGCTAACTGGACCGGGTCATGGTGACCCCCCCGGGATCCAGCCGCTCGGCACAGACACAGAAGCTGAGTGGAGGCGTCCGCCTGTGCGTCATGCACCATGGGGCCACGGGCACGGTCTGCGGAGAACGAGCGGCACCATCCGCGCAGCGAGCGCGGGCGCCTCTCCACGCAGCGGGCGCCCCTCCGCGCAGCGAGCGCCTCCTCTGGCGCTGTGACTCTTTAGCGACCCGCGGCTCAGAATCTGTGCTTCTGCCGCGCTTGTGTGCATCTCATTACACGATTGCTTCTTCTAATCTGTGTGTGATTTTTTTGCATGTATTTACAACACTGTTGGACAAAAGGAGGGATATGTTTAGAAGCTGTTTCACATTTCAAAGCACAAGGAGCGTCTGTCCTCTGTGAGTCAGACCATACCGTGGGGAATAATTACCTCAGTTGAGGAGGACAAAGGCGTGGGTGGGTTGGGGTATTTAAGACGGCTTCTACCTCTGCTCTGTACCTCATCGCTCCTAATATACCTATTGCCCCCAGCTGTGACATCAAATGGTTTTTGTTGACGTTTTTATGTTGATTTCATTCTATCATTCGTTCTATTTTATTCTCATTTCTTTGTTTTAATGAGCGTATTCTTATCCTACACTGAAAAACAATCTGAAAATAATATTATTTGGCACACTGTGCTTGAGACCAAAAAAAAAAGAAAAAAAAAACATTTTCTGATGCAACTGCAATGATTTTGGTGACCATGGAAACATAGGAGGAGGGTTTTATTGAAAGTAACATCACTATCAATAAACCGAGCGAGGGAAACGTGCCATTCACTATACAGTGTAGATAATGGTGAGTTATTAAGGTATTTTTTGAATAATACTGAATAGATTAAAAGCGCTAATTAAAAAACAGTTGCAGTATTGCAGTCTCAGGCTGCCGGTGCAGCCTCAGGAAAGGAACTTTCTACAGTAAATATCATCAGTGGAAATTTGTATTTTAGAAATATTAATACATTAATTACATTTTTGATTAAAAAGACCTAAGACTTTAGAGCTATATACTGTTTCATTTGTAAAAAAATGCCCTAATTAGTTTTCTTTAAACATATCATTTCTACATTGAGATTCAGTTAATTTGACTGAATGCAGATAAACCTATTGGAATTACAAGAGGCTGAAATCATTTTGAAACTGCTGCTGGGCTTGTATTAGTGATACTGAGCACTGATGTCTACCATCCCTCAAATCACACATTTTAGTGGGGCCCCCCTGAGGTTTGGGAGCCTCCTGTTGGCCACAAACAGTCACTACACCAAATATTAAATGTACACATTCCTCATTTAAGAGATGCTAATCCAGCATGTTCTTCTAAGCAGCTAGCTAGCTACGATCTTTTGACTTTACGGGCTAACTAACGTTAACGTTGCAAATGACCATGAGATGATAGCATCCCAGGGCCAACATGAAATTCAAGAGAAACACAGGAAGTTTATAACAGATAATTTACCTAAGCTCGCCAGTTTCTTTGCCACAAACAGTGAAACGCGGGAAACTTGAGAATACAACGAACATTTTGGCATAGTGGGGCCCCAGGAACATGGTGCATGGTGTCAAATTTGTCGAACATGCGCGGTTTTCAGCCTCACTGAAGTAAACGCAGGTCAGACTTCTAAAGGCCTCCGTCAAACCTTGATGTGCAAGGCGCTGACGTAGCCGCCCCTCTCGTCAGTGCTGGCGGGCAGCTCCATGTGACCGTTCCCGTACGGCACGATGCGCGGGACCCGGCTCCCCTTAGCATTGCCCGGCAGTGATGTCGTGACAGCCACCCTTTGGGCAGCCTTTTCGGGGGCGTGACCGCGACCCTCTGCGCTGACCAGTTCCTCCTCCTGCCTCCTCTCCATGAACCGACACTGTCGGGTGCGGGGGGCACCATGCAATATTCCAGATCTTAGCGGCTCTCCGCGGGGTACCCCCCCCCCCAGTCCAATTACATGCAGTTAGGCTAACTGGTGTCTCTAAATTCTCCACAGTGTATGACTGTGTGTGTATCTACATGTGTGCATGTGCCCTGTGATACACTGGCTTCCCATCCAGGGTGTACCCCCGCCTTGTGCCCCCCGCCCCCCGCCCCCCCAACGATCCTGTATAAGATGGATGTTTTTAAGCCTGAACCTACAGATAGTGTAACACCAGTAATTAATTCTGAATTAGTGTAAACTGATATTAACACTACTGAGGGAGTTTTCTGTATTGTGCCATTTGGTAGAATAAGAGTTTTAATACATATGTCACAGATACAAAAGTATAACCTCTTCAGTAAGACCTGGCATCAACACTGTGTTTTTTAAATGGGAAAAAAACACAGTCCATATATGTAAATAGAGAAATTGTGTCAGTATGTTAAATCGTGTCACTTAATTTTAGGGAAAGACGGAAGTACCACCACCTAGCACATGATTGATAGTATTGTTGCTTTGCACGTACAGTGTTTGTGCTTACACAATTTACACTAGGAGTGTCTACCGTGTATCGCACTCTTACCAGCTCATCTACGAACGGCACAGAAACAGTGTCAGCATGCTGGGCCTCGGAGCCTGGCAAACCAGCTGCATAGAAGCTATTCTGGGATGCCATCCTCAAAGGCCTATTCAGAGAGTCCATCTCCATTTTCTGCTTTTCCCGTGTCTGAATAAAAAAGGAAAAAGAGCAGAGTCACTGTAATGAGCGACAGACTAGCACTAGAATATCACATCTATTTTTTAATACTCAAAAATATCATATATTAAATAAATGTTTCCCAACCCGATCCTGGGGGACCACATTTTTGCTCCCTCCCAGCTCCCAGCCAGACAGTCTACATTTTTGCTCCCTCCCAGCACCCTGCCAGACAGTCCACATTTTTGCTCCCTCCCAGCTCCCTGCCAGACAGTCCACATTTTTGCTCCCTCCCAGCTCCCTGCCAGACAGTCTACATTTTTGCTCCCTCCCAGCTCCCAGGCAGACAGTCTACATTTCTGAAAAATGTGTGTCCATGAGAAGTGGACTGGGAAACTGATTAAATCATACAAAACTAGTTATACACAAGAGGACTGTATCTCTATAGCTACCGTTCATAACACTGGCTGTTAAATAAATATCTGTGCCAGGGCTATAGCCAGAATTTTTAAAAATACCAAGGTCAAAAATGTAAGCACTTCCTAGGGAGGTTTGGGGCATTCTCCAAAAAAATTGAAACAAAGTTTAAAACTTTGACTACAGCGTTAATTATGAATTTTGAACTTGTCTATGCCTCGATCTGACACTGACATCTGATCGCTCGGACAGCTTTGTCCTCAGCGCATCATTCATAAAAAAATACAGAGGACTTGACCTCAGTGTCCATGACCCATGCATTGATTACAGAATGTAATCAATGTTATAAATCTTCAAAAAACGATTTTATCATTTTGAGTCCTTAGATGTTTTTCACAGTAACACGGGCCACCCTTACCCTCTGCATAATCTCCCGTTCTACGATGCTGTCCTCCGCGGAGAGCATCTCTGAGACAGGCCTCTCTTTGCACGTATTCTTCTTCACCCTCTCCGTCACGCTCGCCAGATTCGGCTCCGAGATGGACGGCCCCAGCGAGGATCCCACGAGCTGGGTCTCTGAGCGCAACAGACTACCAACTCGGTTCTGGCCTTTACGCTTACGTCCTACAGCCTCGTTACTGGTGACCCTCCCCAGCCCTGGATACTCAGGTGGGGGCTTGTTGGGAATTCTGGCAAAAGCTGCCCTCAGCTGAGGACTGATGGTCCACTGCCTGGACCTCAGAGCCTGAAGTCCGCGGTTGGGCGTCTCCTCCTCTTCGCTCCCGCTACTGTGGATGAGCATGGTGGCGTTGGACGGGTTCCTCGCGTGCTGGTAGGAGGGAAGGTTCTCTGTGGTCTTATGGACAGGCATCTCAGAGGAAGGGGGAGCCACCCTGAGAGTGCTCCTCTGTGACGGGGCATTGAGCACACTAAGGGCCATGGCCTCCATCCCCTGTACCATGCTGCTCATCACATCTAGGCTATGCCGGTGCCTGAAGGCCACGTGGTGTGGTCTAGCTCTCAAGCTTTCCTGCGGGAGGTGGTGGGCTACCGGGTGGAAGGTCTTTCCAGATAGCTGCACCTTTCTGGAGATCAGCTCTGGGCTACTGCCACCCAAACACCTGAGATGGGGACTCATCAAGTCAGGGGAGCTTGCGGCAGGACGGAAGCAGCGGTAAGAGGGCGGCGGGCAGGACAGGGGCCCTTTTGACACATGGGTGGTGCTGTTGCACTGTGCACCATGTGGTCTTACGTGGGCCAGCTCTGGTGTGCTCACTGTCTGCGCGATGGTGCTGCCCTCAACTGGATTAGTGGTGTAACTACACCCAGGGTTCACATGGGTTGCCGTGGCCACCGGCACGCTGTATCTAACCTGAGGGTTATAATGGCTGGGGTATGGGGCGACCCATTCCCTCATCTCTGGCTGGCAGTACAGGGATTGGCTGCGGCAAGCCACGGTTGCCATATTTAGCTTCTGCTGCATGGCGCTCTCGTAGTCGGGGGTGTGTCGGTAAGAGGGCGCCGTGCCTGGACGGCGGCGACCCAGGGGGTATTCGGGAGGAGAGGCGTCGACGCTCTGGACGCTGAGGGTGGAGGATATAGGGGAGGTTTGGGTGATGGTCTGTGAGCAGCTCAGGGAGGTGGTACTGGGCGCGCTGTACAAGCTGCCGTCGTGGGCCTTGCCATTCAGGAAGTTGTAGTCCGTCAGACAGCGGTCCAGGCGGGACTCGCACTCATAATAGGGACCATCAGTACTGTCTTTAAGAAGGATAGAGCAGGATCAAAAAGGCCAGATACACTTATTATACATTTAAAGAGACAATAGGCTTATGGAGACAAGAGACACTACGTTTCTTTTCTCCTCCCAATAATCTTGTACTTCTTTTACTGACAGCATTACGTTATAATCTCTTCTCAGCCAGTCACAATAAATAAATCACTCAAATCAAGAAAATGCGGCATTTAATTATCAGTACATTTAACGCCTGTTAAGAATAACCGTGGTGGGTAGCCACCTTTTCTGCTCAAACTATCTGGCAGCCAAGAGAATCAAAAGTGCCTTGTTTTAAAATAAAGCGTGTAATGTTGTGGGTACCCTGTGAAGTCGGAGGGTCCGGGTGAAATCCCCCGCGCTGAGAACGCAGAAGCTGGCGAGTGTAGGATGGAGGTGGTGCCTGACCAGGAGAGGAAAACGAGATGTGGGACGTGTGATCGTTGGCACTATGCCTGGCCAAGGTCACGACTCACAACTGCTCCCCACGTCCGATCTTTCGGCATCAGACGGAGCAAGTGCAAAGCAATTCATAGCCCCAAAGTGCATCGCATGCACTTTTATAAACACATGCAGGATCCAGTGCAAGCACGACGAGCCTGGAGACAGCATAGGAGAGGGATAGAAATGGCCTAGAACAGGCAAGAGATTGTGGTGTTCGGTTCAGTAGGCTAGGCTGCTGTGCCTGTGGTTGGTAGGTTGCTGGTTCAAATCCTAGGTCAGGCAGAGTGATTTTCACCGTGGGGCACTGAGCAAAACCCTTAACTCCCAATGGCTCCATCTCATCTTGCTTTCCCAAAAAATTTACATTTCTTTTGATAAAAGCACCTGCTACTTTTTTAAAAAGCAAGGTAAAAGCCAAACAATGGTTTATTGTCTGCAAAAACAGGTCTCTAAGAACATGGTATTTACTATTTAAGGGGTCAAGCTTCTGTGTCAGTTTTGGGATCGAGACAGCGCAGTCTTGGGACCGTCACTTAGCTTCTGACAAGCGTAAACTTGTCTACACGTAAAAAATAGCAATGATCAAGGAATAAGCAGCTGTAAAATTCTTCACTGGCCATGTAAAAATAATGTGATATTACCCCTTACTTTACTAAGCCAAATTACACACCGTGACCGACATGCAACATGTTTGTTTAATAATAAGCATCAGATTTGATAAGATGGTGAGCTATCTCCGTGTCTTACCAGAGTGGACCAATCCCGTGTGGCACCGCTCTGCAGCGCTGAGCATGATAACCTGCGAGAAACCACCAGATGAGTCCACCAGGTGAGCCTAGGTAAGGAACACACCATTCTCACACAATTCCAATGTCATTCCCAAATACAAATAACCAGGAGCCTGGTCTGAGCTTTTCTGAAAGGAGGCGCTGAGGAATGTCAATGAATGGATGTTAGCTAGACGACCCTCAAGAGAGGCACTTTATACATATTTATACATTTTACCTCCCTTAATTTCGATCTGAGTAAGTCATGCTTTGGAATTGTCTGAGGTCAAAAAATGTTTCAAATTACAGTCGGTGGCAGACTAACATAGGTATAAATGGAGGAGTGAAGTATAACCCCCCTCCCCCCCAAGAGGCTGGAAGATGGAACATTCAGGCAAAGCCTCACGATATGTATTCTCCTCACATCCACCGGGGGCAGCGTGACCCACAAACTGGCATTAGGCTTACACACTTAAAATATCACTGGCATCAAAAACATGTTTTAAACTGACACAATAACCCACATGCATGGCACTCAAAAATGTTCAGTACGAAAACAACTTACTCTGAACTTATTTTGTTCTGCTCGTAGAATTTATGCTTGGCAGTGAACAGTCTTGTAATGTATTTCGAGGTTTCCAAATCATCCTAAAAGCAAAATTAAAATGATTAATTTCAAATTTTCATTTTCTTGTTTATGAACCTTAATATTCTTAGGATCAAGAGAAGCTGTATAACAAGATAATTTACAATACACAGTACTCCTTATGTGTCCTTACCATAATTAGGGGATAATATTTTCACATGTTAGTGTCACAATAACGAATGACAGCAAGACCTTTGTACTTCAGTGCAGAGACTCACCGCGTGGAACGTGATGGTACAGTTTTTGCTTATTATCTCCACGGTGACCGCGGTCCTGTTGCGTGTGATGGACTTGATGTCATTCCATCTGAAAACAGAAAAATCACATAATTATCAGAACATAAATGTGGAAACTGGTCTCCCTGGTCAGGGTCACAGGGAGCCCTGGAGTCTATCCTGAGTAGTACCGCGCACAAGGCCGGGCTGCATCCTAGACAGGATCCCAGTCCATCATTAGGGCACCAACTCTTTTGACCATGCACGGGCTTACTCGGGCTGAAGCCTAGGGGCTTCTGCTAATTAGTGCCTTCAAGTAACCTCGTTTAATTAAATTTTGAGTGTAGTTATTTGCCAGTGACTGATTCGATCAAACTGCTGAAGCACACCACCCTCCAGTTGACAAATATTACCATCACCACCACCGGAACAGGATGAAATTACTGATGAAGTTTTTTGAAGGGGGCTATTTGAAAAGCCAAGGGACCTCTGAACGCGTTAATATGCCTCTGACTATGGGATACGTAGGATTTCAAGTGGAAACCTGTGTGACATGGGGAGAACAGACAAGCTCCACACACAAACATACACGCACACACACAAACACATATATATTTAGAGAACCGAGGTGGGATTCAAATCTTCAAAAGCTGGAGGTGTTTGGCCAAAGTGCTACCCACTGAGTCACAGATATAACTATGATGCAATTCCTTATTATTATTCTGTTATCACCTTTCAAATGCAAAAATTAAAGCATGGTGACATGGAACTTCAAATTATAAATAATCCAGGTTTGTTTCAGAAAGGAAACACACAGAGTAACATAACATCTGACACACTTATGGTTACTTGGTTATGGTTATTTGTTTATTAGCAAATTCTGCCGTGTGTTTTTTATAACTCTGATATATGGCATCATATGGAATGATACAACTTCATAAATACATCTACATCAACAGACCTGTGTAGCATCAACGATCCTCCATCTTTGCTCTTAACAAACACACCAGTGAAGGAGACACACAGACAAATGGAACTGGTGTAGCTGTCCTGTAAAGAACAAAAGAAAGTGGGGAATATGAAAGCAGAGAAGTCCCAGCTTTACCTTCCTGTCACGGACGTGGAGATTCAAATCGAGAGCCTTTCCCGGGGGAGGGGGAGTGGTCATGAGTCAGAAGGAAGTGCATGCAAAAAGGGCATCCAATCAGGCATCACTTTCTGTTATCAGGCATCACTTCCTGTTTGCATCCTGCTCACATTACCTTGGCAGCAAAGCTTTCCTGGCCAAAGCCATCAAGCTTTTCCACTTCCTTAACATACAGAAATGCTGCTTCAGCAGGGGTCAACCCACTTGAGGGAGAAAAAAGCATATAAAATTAATTCAAAATTAAGTCTCGGCAATACAATGTCCTGTGTATAACTAATTTGTATTTTATAGTAAACGTTATCCATGTCCTTCCATTTCTGAACAAAGATAAAATGTATGTAAGCTGTATGCCTAACTTTAACATTTTTCAGTTTTCAGCATGCAGATCTGCAGCTTACCAGTTGTGCTGGTGCTCCTCACTTACTTTCTGGGTCCACTCTTCCAACACATCCCTGACAAAAGTCCAGTTCTGCACCACACAGACAGAAAAGAATGCAGGAAGATTCTCATCTGAACACCTCGACTGACTGAAGTATGCATGAGGTCCGCTGGACTGATAAGATAGGGAGGAATCTGTATAAGCAGGGCCGGCCCAACCCTGTTCGGGATCTAGGCAAAATTTAGTTAACCTAGTAACAGGCTGATCCAATGGGGGGCCCCCTGGTGGCCTCTGGGCCATAAGGCCGCTTATGCCTTAGGCCGGCCCTGTGTACGAATGACCAGCCACACACCTGAGTAAAGGCAAACCCTCAGGCTGAACGACTGTCACACCCTACGGAATAATAATAATAATAATGGCAGTATAACATGGGGCCGTATCTATGTGTGGGCTGGGGTGGGCGTTACCCACCCAGAGGAATCATCTCCAAAAAAAAAACACTGCTATTGCTATACCCTAACCCTAACCCTGTGCATTTTATTTTTCTATAGCGTAATGAAGATCCAAACCAAAATTTTGCTCACAAATTCTCTAGTTCCTCTCAAGTTCATGATAGAAATTCTCATCATAAAATCTAATTCTAATTCACTAATTATTCACTAACTAATTATTCACATAAGCACTCTGGCTAAGGGCATCTGCTGAATGTTATAAATGTAAATGAAAATCCTAGATTTAATTTAGAATCTACATCCTAGTATTACTTTCCTCCCTCAAATAATTAAATAATGCTCAGTTATTTAATAATCTAGCTTCAGTTGGGTTTTTGGCTCTGAAACCATTATAAACATACCTTGAGATATTACATTTTAATATGTTGTAGCTTATCACAGACACAGAGCTTTACAAAGAGGCATAACATATAAGGTAAGTAAAAGGTATGGCAGATATGTTGCTGAAGGTTTACACGAATAATTAAATGAACAAATGACATGAAATATTATGAAATATTGAATGAAATATTATGCCAGACTAGCAGAAGTTAAGTGATTCGCTAACAATTTACAAACTTAGCAGAAACACTAATCCACTAACAAAAACATTAGCTTCGTTAATTAGCATTTAGCGGTTTAACAGAATCCTGCCCACCATTGACTCCTGGTGACATACAAGGACATGGGATAGGGATTTTTTGTCTAAATATGGGAAAATAATATTGCTAGTTTTTTCGGTAATTCCCTTAAATCTCCTGCATGAGCAGTGCATTTCACGGTTGCAAATATTAAAGCGATAAATGAACACATTTACATGAGAATGAGCATTCGAATTAAGGAGACATTTGTGGGATGATCTCACCACTGGAAATAACGTGTAATCCCGAAGGTAATCCTGGGGCGGGAATTCGTCGTAGTCTCCAAAATCAGCTGAATGGAAACAAAAAGAGTGTGTTTGGACATAATGTCTGCATACGTTACATTTTATGAATACATTTTATTTTCAAAAATGGACAATCGAGATTCTGCCATCAAATATACACATCTTAACATAAAGGCTATTTACGGTACAAAATGATCATGTCAATTTAAGACCTGTATTCACTGCATATGAAGCAGAAAAAACATCACATTATGATCTAAATTTAATTTTCAAGTGGTTAATCTGTAAGTGACGCACCCTATCTAGTCTGCGCCCCTGCCCTCTATCCGAGGGTCATCATACTGAATTCTTTCTCTCTAAAGTTACAATGATTGCAGAACTTTTGGGAAACGCCGCCCTGGATTAGGACTTGTTGTGATGTGAGCGATTCTCAAACTGACAGCATGGTTGTTTAAAAAGTCTGAGCTCAACGAGTGATCCAGGCCTGATCTGGATTGATTCTGGGCTTCAACCACGCATGCCCCAGGCTCCCAACACGTCTGATACGAAAGCCGCAGTCCACATGTCTCAGCATTCACCTGGTAATGGGGGCTGTGTGTGACTCGGGACTCCGTACTCGTGATCAGAAGCTTGCCAATTCAAATCCCACAGAGTAATCATTTCACCATGGGGCTGAGGAGCGGGGCCCTTAACTTCAGCTGTCCCAGGGGCCCCTAACAGATGACTGACCCTGCACTCTGACCCCAAGCTTTGTTCTCACCTCTATAAGTGTATGTAATAGGACAGCATAGGGAGATATGCAAAGACTGAAACTCACTGTATGTATTCCCAATATAAAGACAATATAAGCATTCTAGTCTCTTCATTATATTTGCTGACGTAATTCAAGTATTTTTTCAGTTACAAGAGTACACTGCCGATTCTATCCAGCGTTTTCGCCAGTTCATTTTACATATTATTCTCAGACTGTGTCCCATTTCTCCTTAACAATATTTGTGGCGGTGCTGAATGATTTAGTGAGTCTGCAGAGCCTCGGTAATGACTGTCTACATGCCCACCTTGCAGCGCCAGGCCTGCCAGCCTGACAGCTTGCTCGAAACAGCACCTCAACCTCCCGTTGAGGACATCCCTCTTCACTTGAAGGTAGTACTGATACCTGAACAGGAACAAAAATAAAACAATAAACCTAAGTGGGAGGGCGAGGGCTGGATTTGGCACAATGACTTCAGATGCGCCTGCAACTTTTTACAACTTTAAAGCGATATATCTGATTTTATGACTACGTACAAAACACTTCTGCAAATGTTCACAACACAAGTGCAACAATAAAAACAAAAAAAAGCCCAGCCAATAAAGGAAAAAACACCCAGCTCTCAAATAGAGATGATGTGTTGCATGTTTAAACTGATAGCAGGGATTCCATTTTTCTTATGGAAACAAAGACTGAATTTTAAGAGGGGATTTAGTTTATATGTTTGCCAATGGTGTCCATTCTTAAAACACCCTTATGACAAATGTAACAACAGATCATGCTTACATCACACAAGATGATGGAAACTTGTGTTTGTTTACACCTTATGTCATTTCCTGTTGGTTGTGTTAGGGACCTTAGTCTGCACACAAGAGACACACCTGTCATACTCTCATGTGTAACTTGGAGCACTTATTAAAAACAGCAAAGTGACATTGTGGATTAGCGGCTATAGATTTAGATGGTCTGAAGCTTCAGTATTACACAATTAGTGCTCTATGAAAAATCTATGTAAGAAAAGAAAACAGGATGGAACGTGACATGTATGGAATATAAAACCTGACGGATCATGATATATATGTGGGGTAATACCTAAAGCAGTCCACCACAAACATACACTTCCGTAACATTCCGAAAATAAATGTCATGGAGGTTTCAGCAGGCTGGCTACGTCTCTGGTAGCGGCCAGTGACAATGGTGTCCTGTTACTGACAAGGGACTGAAGTGCTCTTCAAATACAGTGTGACAGCGCTGCAGACCAATTTGCCATACTGCTGACATCTCCTCGTCCCACCTGCAGTGTTCTGACAGTTCAGACAGAGGGACATAACCATCTCCTGCCTCCGTCTAAGGGACCATAATTACTGAGTCTCTTCACCTGGACCACAGAGGCTATTTAAAATTATTTGGTTTGTAGAAACCCTTTCATTACAGAATCCAAGGAAAGAGAAGGGGGCAGTATGTGGTTCAGTGAGCTAAACCTCTGCACTTCTGCTCGAAATAGTTACCGGTTCGAGCCGGGCCTTGGCAGAAAGGTCACATGGGTGTGGGCCTTTGAGCCAGACCCTTAACCCCCAGCTCCGTGGCCACATTTCGCTGCCAAGCATCTTCACGCCTACACGTGTGTAACGGCAAGCAAAAAGGCAAAAATCAAGGATCAATAAAGTATTACTATTCTTAAAACACTGTGTTCTGCCTGTTCCAGCATTTCCCCCTTCAAACTGCTAATAGATAGGATCAAACTTAGAGATTTGATCAAATAAGGTCAGAAAAAATGAGACACAACAAGACGAGAGGGACAGGATCTAATGCACTCAAAATACAGGCTCGCAGAGGGGCCTGGAGCCTATCCCAGCCAGCATAGTGCACAATGCAGGCAAACTCTTTGGATGGGCCCCTCCACATTTTTTCAGTTCCAATCTGATTCCAATCCACAACTGCCGATACTGATACAGACTCCGATACACAAGCTCTTCTTTCTTTAATATCATTAGTGGTGCACCAATACCACTTTTTCAGTGACGGTACGATCCAGATACACAACTGCCGATACCGATAAGATTCTTTTTACTTTAATATTGTCGCTAGAGGTGCACTGATCCGACGTTTTTTAGTGCCAATACGATCCCGATACCTGAACAAAGGGTATTAGTCGACACAAATGCCGAACTGATATTGCAGTTCAATTTAAATGTCTTCCATAGCAGTATACCCAAGTGGCGAAGGCCCTACCGGCAATAGCATACACGATGCGCGATAGCAAGCGCACACAATAGCCTGTGCTAGCGACTCCCAAATACGTTGCTTTTTTCATATTACTCGCGTTGTCTCCCAGAATTTTTGCTGGATTTTCCAGTAAATGGCACTTCCATAAAATACTTCCAGATCATCACCCTCTTATTTGATGTTCTTGCACGCTTCCTACTGCAAAGGTTACTCGCATGACATCACAGTAGGCGGACCTCACTGCAATCACACCCACTGAGTGGCAAATAGACTGAGTGGCAGCGTTAGAGTTTAGCTTGAATGCCGCAAAAAGACACATTTAACATGGGAAAGAGCTGTGACAAGAAATACGAGCGTTCTACAGAGTGATAAAAACTAAATAAGTAAATACCAGAAGTGGATTGGTCACATGGCCAATACCTGATCTGTCTAATGGGTAAGGATAGGTACACACCTCTAAATGGGATGCCAGTCTATCGCAGGGCATATGCACACCATGCAACATAGAGGTACCGGTTCACCGAAGTGCATGTCAGAATACATGTAACAAAACTGCATGACATGCAAGTCATGTAAACTACACAAAGACCCACAGAGTTCACCCCCAAACCTCTAGGTGTAAGGCGACATGTATTGCTTCACAAATTAGTGTTTATGTCTGTTTCCATATGCTGATTCCGTCTTAATTCCCGTTCATTCCTGGGTGAGGATTGTCACAAATGCTGCCTGCACAAACTTGCTATTCAGCTACTTTAATACCTAAATTATGACATTGCATGCCAGAGCCGTGTAATTACACGGAGGGAAATGTAAAAGTTTTCAGCTATTTAGAATGCGTTACACGGCCAAATATGGTTACTGCTCAGCCGTTTAATACGGAACGCATTAAACTGGTGCCGACAGGAACATGGTGTGGTGATGGTCTGACGTACCTGGTGACCTCGTGTTCGAGGCGAGAGATATCCGGCACGTAGAACATCACGCCGAAGAAAAGCAGCGGCTCGCTGGCAAATTTATCCAGCTGCTTCTTCAGGGCCTTATCCGGATCCACCCATCGCCGAAGGTGCGACTTACTCAGGAACCACAGGCCAAAATACCGGGTCTGCAGGGCACAGTGAGAGCACAGCAGCAACCGATCTTTGCCCAGTTAGCTTAATGCAGCTGGATTAAACTGCCTGCATTCTTCAATAAGGGACAAAATAATCCAGCTGTGATTCACTAAATAAATAAATAGTTCGTAGAAACTTCCATCAAATGCTTCTGCAGTCATTTTTAAGTACATGCAAATAATTATTATGACTGATAGTAATTATTGTATGAAAATGTGAAATTTTTCAGCTTTGTCATGAGTAGCAAACTTGACCAAGCTATTATAAGAACAGTATGGCAGGCAAAACAAGTGGATATACTATACAGTACATGTACTATAAACATAACCAGGTAATAACAGTGTCATCAGGTTTTTTTTTTCTTTTACAGCACCACACTGCTACTACTGTGAATACACAGATAGAATGATAAAGGATTTTAATATATCTGTCACCACCCAAAACCTCCCACCTCACCCTCCCTCCACCTGAACTACTATCAACAAGAGCGTCTAGTCTGAGGCTGACGTGTCAGCTGGAAACAGACATGTTTCTCTTTGCCCCAGGGCACGGCAGAAATGGCAGCCCCAGGTGAGGCTCGGGAAGATAAATAGCTCCTCACTTTCCCCCAGGTCACGCGGTGTCACGGGGCATCGATCCCGACATGCAGTGTGAGACTCACAGGCACTCCACAGGCTTTTTACACCACACGCCGTCTCCGTTCATTTGCTTTGTTCCAGCTAAGGCAATCGCCTCTGGTCTCATATGTACCTCAGTACCCCAGAACCCTCTACTGGATACATGGTGAGAAAACGGATAGGGGATGTAACAGACTATTTTGCCAGCATGTCCCAGCATGCCTCACTAATCACTATAAAGAGCCCCTTGTATGCATTTCTTATTGCAAGTGCTTGTGTGTTCCCGATTGTGGCGTGTGTGTGTGTGTGTGTGTTTGCCCATGTCTCCTCATCACTCCCTGCCGCCACACCACCTCAGTCTGCCCGGCACCACAATATTTTTGCATTTTAATAACATTTATATAGAAAATCCATTCTGATATGTGCACCGAATTCAGTTCTACTGGTTTAATCTAAGATATACAAATCAGAGACACTGCTTCCTGTTCCATGCCACACAAGCTACACACAACCCTTCATTAAATTGTAAAATTGAAGGTTTGGAGCAGAGCTGGTGTCCTGTGCTGGTATGGTAACCACTCAGCAAATAGCTAGTCAAAGCTCCAAGGCATAACAAATGCAATATTGCACTGAAAAAATCCAAAGCTGGGTTAGGCACATGCCTGCAACTGGGGACAATGTACAGAAGGGATTACTCTGTAACAGCTTTCCAAACCTAGAGACCAAAGATCCTGTTTTAAGGTCTACTGCGGCATAAGGGCTATATCGTCTTCATCATTAGTAAACAAAGTATAGTAACACAGAACAAGTATCGGAAAGTATTAAAGAGATATATATTTTCTACTAGTGCCTTGAGAAAACAAAATCATAATTCATATCTTATATGATAACTGTGGCTACATGTTTTTATGCTTTTTTTATTTTGAGGAAATCACTCCTACTTCCAGTAACTTGGCTGAGCTCTTCAGATCATGCTTCAACACGTCTGATTTGTTATTGTACTACAGTATTAGGTTAACAGGACAGAATGCTGCATCAGATTTGCAGGCTATTGCAGAACAAGACCAGTACTGATTCTAAAATCAAAATATATATGCTTCACTAGCTTTTAAATTGCAACATCACGCAAACAAGTAAATGGCTAGGCATCATCTTTTTAGGCTTAACGTGCTTTAAGAGTTTTTCATTAAACTTATTTTATTTATAGAGTGTATAAGCACTGACTAAAACCCAAGAAGTAAAAGGACCATACGAGCTCACTCCGACATAAAATACTTCAAGTGTAAACCTACACATCCATGAAAGTAATCAGCGCAGTGTCTGGTTGTATTGGTGGAACACCTGTAATCTGAAATACACGGTGAGAAAGACAGCATTAACCCAAAGCCATGTGCCACAAGCAAGCTGGTGCAGTTCTAGCTGTTACTCGGGCACTTTCCTCATCTCCAAGGCAGGAAATGGGAGATGTGCTTGTTTGCACAGGGCTTTCAGCTCCCTTTGCTCGGGTTAACAGTAGGGAGCAGGGCTCATATTATACGGGGAGCCATTATCTGTGTAGAGTGAGATGCTGTATTGTCTGAGCACAGGTAGAATATAGCTATGAAAATGCTGGAGATATGTAGGGTAGGGCTGGGCTGGGGGCGTACTAGTTATATGAAAGTGTCTAGACTGGTATAAAGTAAAGGACTGCATTCACTTTTCCAAAAAACAACAGGGATCCAGCATCGCTGCTGCACGGACCCCTAACTAGATTGTCCAATGTGTTGGTAAACTCATCAAGTATACCAAGGTACAGTTATTATGTCGGTCCATATTCAGCCAAGTGAGCACTGAACCACCTCCAGATACAGAGTTGGGGATAAGAATCGAACCAGGAACCTTGGATACAAGAGCCAATTGGGCGACTGCTGGTTGTGAATTCATACAGTACAAAAACGAAAAATGACAATGAAAAAATGATTTCAAGGATAATATGTATTCCATCAAAGGCCCCATATCTGGATAGGTACCGCAAAGAAAACATGCTTGGAATTAGTTGATATGAGATTCCCAGTGTACCTTTAGAATGACGAGAGGCAGAGGATCACACCTCCCATGTGACAAAATTAGCCAATGAGCACTCGGGGCAGCTAATGATGCCATGTGCACTTTCGCCTCATCTCATGAACCCTTCTGCCAGTTTTGCAGTTTCAAGAAACTGGCTTCTGTCCATTTTTTACAGCAAACAAATCTAATCTGTTAAATCCTCACAGCGTGACCAGCGATGACGCTCATGTTTATTTAATAATGATGATGGGTGATAAATTTCACAACATGGTGTGAGTAAACAGATCTCCTTTGGTAACATTGTGTTTGGAGGCCGACTGGTCCTTTATAGCTAAATCATTTCGTGAAACAGCAGGGGGATGAGATCATCCAGGTCATAAATACAAATCATTATATTTATTAGCTAGTGTTAATTGTCAGAGGTTCATGCAAACACATCTACCAGCGGCACAGCATTCATAACAGTGTCAAACAATTAGCTTTAGACATATTCTGAGACACCGTTTCAGTTTTAGGGTCAGGGCCAGGGTCCCCCCCCCAACCCTAACCTTGCCTCACCACCCACCCAATTAATCATGTTTAGTCTTGGACTGTTTTCGAAGTAAAAAGTCACTCAGCAATTCTAAGTGGTTAGCTGATGCTAGTTGTTATTTTTAACATATAACATGATTTTACCTTTTCAAAAAAAGGAAAAGACTTGCTCATTTAATTACACTATTGGTTAGGATAAACAGAATAGAACAGAATACCTTTATTGTCATGGTATATTTTGAGTACAACAAAATTTTGGCCTGGTAGCTATATGAAATGGGTTTCCTGCTTTTACGATATATAAAAAAATAACTATCACAAGGTTACTAAGATTAAATAGTCTTACCTCTCTGAGCTGAAGCTTCTGTGCCACCTCCTCCAGGCAATCCAGCCCTGTGCTGTCCACGGGCCGTGAATTCTCGATGATGACACTGTCCAGAAGCTGAATACGGGTCAAAAAGCAGTTCTTACTGAGAACACAGTAACGCCGGGTCCTCCCGCGGATTCTGAAGTGGAAAGGCATGTCTTTGAGAAAGCTCTTCTTCTGTTCTTCCTTATTCTAGAACATTTTCCCCCCGAGATTGTTGGGACCCCACTTGTCCTACATCCAAGTCGGAGACAACCAGCATCGCATTCCTAGTTGGAGGTCACTGACCTGCAGAAAAGCAAAGGAGATTTTCTGATGACAATGAATCATAACCAGCACTGATTTGAATGTTTAAAATGCATCAGGGCACCAGCAAAATTATTACACCAAAAGCACTAATGCCAAGGAATATATTCAGGTCACATGACACAAGCCCATGGTATTAAATACCGATCTGAATAAAAATACATTAATACACGGCAGAAGGTAAAATACCGAAAACCATGCAGAAATCCCCTTCGTCGACCTACAGAATAACTTTTAAACTAACTCTGAATGCAAACCACATACCAGCATCCTCATGTCATAGCTTGAGATTTTACGAGCATCACAAAAATCCTGATAAATCAGTCATTCTGATATTTCTTAAGGGACGAGCTACAAGGAGGAGGCTACAAAATGATTCAGTTTTCTTAATAACAATCTTACCTGGGAAGGTGGGTGGTGGCATCAAAGGATGCAACCACCATACAGCAATTAATGACTTGGATTTCAGTGGTCCGGGTGGAAGTCCACAAGAAACAAGGCAATGGCATTTGGGGAGGGCAGACTAGAGGGATGGGGTATGGGTGCCGTTACAGTGTATTACGGGGCTGTGTGGGACGCCTGCCTCTGTGTTTCTAAGACAGAGGGAGAAAAAAGGCACACCTGACACAGGAATGCTTGTGGGGGCAGGGAATGGGCAAGTACAATTACGTGCCCAAGCGTCTAGCAAAGTTCAGTTGACCACACCTCTCCAACATAACATTTCTAAAAAAGAAGCACTCCAGGCATGAATTGCACAATGCCAAGGCAAACTTCTGTACATCCTATAACGTTTATAGAAGATTTGTAACATTTTCAATAGCAATCATTAAGTGCTAATGTCAATAAATGAATATCAATCATAATTTGTCCATTCATGCATTCATTCCTTTACCATGCTTGCTTGTCCTATGCAGGGTTACAGAGGTCCGGAGCTTATCCTGGAAACAGTGCCCTCAAGGCAGGGACTAACCCAAGACGGGACGCCAAACCCATGCAGGCTAATACTAATACTTAAGTGAAATATCAATATATCTTTAAAGATAAGATAAGATAAGATAAGATTGACTTTATTAATCCCACAATGGGGAAATTCTTTCGCAACAGCAGCAAAAAAGACA
>JAODKM010000025.1:8280042-8294970 GCA_026780845.1 Petrocephalus sullivani
GAAGGACCAGGAGAAGGAGAACCAGAAGGTTTCATATTTCATGTTGTCATGACTGCCAAAGGCGTTGGTTGTCGTGTTCTTGGCATGTAATTTCAATACAGTTGCAGTGGTTAAAGAGACGTTGTTTATTCTTTGGTGCTTTTTTGATGCATAAAGGCTTATTTGATACCAGGCATCAAGCTTTCATCAGTCCTTTCTCTTTCTGTAGGAACTTGGCCGTCAGCAGAATTCCCAGCTTGCGCTTGAACAGCAGTTAAATCAGACGAAAACAAAGATGAGCCAGGAGCTTCAGCAAGCCAAAAAGGATTACACCCTGCTGCAGTCTGACATTGACAAGGTAACGTGACAGCTACGAGGGGGAGAGAGTGGCTACCTAGGCTTAGTGCAACAGTTGGCATATGTAACCGTGCAAATGGATTCACATTTGAGTCAATGGGTTGAGTCAACCCATTGGAGTGTTAACAGTCTCAATGTGCTCTTTTTTTTCCCCCACCTAGTTAACAATGCAGAAGAATCACTTGGAGAAAGATTTGGTAGAGCTTAAAGCTAAGCTGTGCCGATCAGAACAAGCTCTGCAGGCTAGTGAAACGAAGGAGGTAGACTTAAAGAAGAAAGCTGAGGTATGTGCACAAGTCTAACTCAGTGTTTCCTAATCCAGTCCTAGAGGACTTGCAGATGGTCCTCGTTTTTGCACCATTTGAGCTCCCAACCATGCCTAACTTTTAAACTAGCTTGGTGCTTTTGGTCTTTTGTAGGAGATGCAGAGAGAGAAAAACAACCTCAGCTCTAAGCTGGAGCAAAACGTGAAGCGATTGTCTGAAGTTGAGGAAGAGCTGAAAGCAACCAAACAAGAGCTGAAGCAGAGAAACAACATGACCGAGGACTTGAAAGGTAACTATGGCTTTGAATGACTTTGAAGGCATACAAAATGCATAAGTACAGAATATGACAGTAGGGTTCAATCGCGCTTTTGTACAGAATCAAATTTTTCATTAATTCCAGACATTACTATTCTGGTATTCTGAAGGCGGGTAGAGCCCCTACTATATATTTCGCCTGCTCTGCTAATTCTGTCAGCAAGATTTTCAAGATATTTTGCCATATGGCTAAGCCTAGTTCAACCAACAACAACAATTTTGTTATTACAGACCAATAACTTCTGTCACATTCTGTGTTTCCTGTTGGATATGTGTATTTTAGTGAAGAAGAGATTTTTCAGGAATGCACTAGTTGCATTGTAGCGGGATTGACTGTACTCACAATTTACATTTTTTTATGTATAACTTTCTCTTTCAGCTAAAACTCAAGCTCAAAGTGAGGAGTTGAAAGGACTTCGAACAAAACTGGAGAGCCAAACCAGGTCTTCTATGCAAGATCTCGAAAGCCTTAAAAAAGTCTTGGCTGATCTGGAAATGAAAAAGGAAGCCTCTGAAAAGGAAATTCAGAAACAGAGAATCGAAATGGAGCAGATGGCAAACAAGAATGCTGTGTTAGAGAAGGAACATCGAGAACTGAATTTAAATTTAAAATTGAAACAGAATGAGTGTGATGAGTTGAAGAAACAAGCAGAGTGTATCCTGAAATGGAAGAACGAAAAAGAAGATCTTATTAACAACATAGAAACTGAACGAGAAGCGATGCTGAATAGAATAGGTGAATTGGAAAAAGACATCGTCACCCTGAATGACACTCACAGTAGCCTGAATGAGAAGCTGAAAAATCTGGAAGATGAGAAAGCGATTCTGATGGGTCAGATTGATTCGCTGAAAGGGGACTTACTCAATAAATGTGTGGAGCTGGAGGAAAAAGAACAAGTTCATAATGAGCTTCAAAAACAGTTTGAGGATGCAGATCAGAAACATAGTAAGGATTTGGAGAATTCAGCAGTGCAAATCACTCTTGTGCAGGGCCATCTGACAGAATTAAAGGGTAAATTGCAGCAGGAGACAGGGAAGTTGGAGAAGATGCAGCTGTCTCACAATGAATTGTTAACCCAGTATGAGAACGCTTGTGACCTAGCTAAGTCGAAGGATTCTGTGATCGAGCTAAACCAGAATGAAATAGCGCATCTCCGTGAGAGTTTAGCCCAGGCGTTGGCTTACCAGGAGCAGCAGCTGGTGAGATGTGCTGAGGAGAAGTCTGATTTGATGAAAGAATATGAAAAGAACCTTTCTGAGAAAACTGAAGAGGCTGAACTGGCAAAGTTGAATTTTGAGAAAAGCCAGCAGGAATTACCCTTGTTAAATGATCAGGTCGCTTCACTTGACTCGGCTTTGAAGCGCCAAAAGCATCTGACTGTAGAGCTGCAGACCAAGTACGATGTACTCTCTAATGCCAATAATGATCTCCAGGGCAAGATTTCCATAGCAGAGAAAAATGAAGAGAAAATCCTTCAGGAAATGGGTGTCCTCTCTGAGCAGGCAAAGACTGTGAATTCTCTACGAGAGCAGTTAAGCAGTATGTCTGCAGCAGAGGAGGAGATTAAGTGTGCTTTTCAAGAAGTTACAGAAGCTCTGAACCTAAAAGTAAATGAGCTGCAAACCCTTAGTGCAGATGCAGAGGATCTCAAAAAACAAGTAATGGAAATTGATACTAAGGCCTCCAGTTTGGAAAAGGAAAATGTACATTTAAATGAGAAAGCAAAACAGCTAGAGAAGAGCACTGAGGAACTGTCGTCAAAAAATCGGTCCCTACAGGAGGCTAACTGTGTCTTATGTGGAGAAAAAGCTTGCTTGTTAAGGGAGAAGGCTGCCGCGGAGGATCTGGCATTGATGGCTGAGAAAAAGCTTGAATCTTCAAGCCAGCATTGTGTTGAGCTAACAAGTTTGGTGGAGGATCTTCAGGTCAAGTATGCTTCTGCCATAGAGCAGAATTCAAAGCTGGAGAGTAGCTTGAAAGACCAATCAAATCAAAAATCTTTGCATGAACAAGAAATTAAGGTATTTGCTGAGATGCAAAGAGAGGAGTCAGAAAGGCATTCTCTTGAAATTGGAGATTGTGCGGAGAAGCAGAAGAATTTGATGGAGGAATTGGTTGCAGTTAAGGCTGAGTTGCAAGATAAAAGTAGCCAGATTTCAGAGATGAACACAAAACTGGAAAATAGTCAGTCTGAAGTGTTACAGTTAAGGACAGACGTTACTTCTACTAATGATGACCTCGTCAAATTGAATGACTCCTACAAAACAATCATTCAAGAAAGGAGTTGTTGGATGGAAAAAGAAGTGTCCTATCAGAATGAAACCGAATCTTTGAGAGCTGCTTTAACAACTACAGAAAATGGCATAGCTCAAAAGGAAGATTTAATCCAAATGCTCAGAAAGAATGTATGTGATGCTGAATTAGAGCAGGTGAGATTAACTCAAGCACTAAAAGAAAAAGATCTTACAATGAATAAGATAAAGGTCCAGCTGGAAATGCTTCAAATGGATCTTGAGGACAATGAGGTTTACATGAATTCTTTTGACTCAAAAATGGAAGCACTTCAAGGTACTATAAGTTCATTAGAAGCAAAACTTGAGGAAAGCGAATCACAAAGATCCACCACAGAAAATGAAATATCCAGTCTCAGAGAAGAGCTAACATTAAAAAACAATGAAATCTCAAAAATAAAATCACACGTAGAGGATGCCTGCAAGAATGAACAAAATCTGTCTGTACTTAATATGGAAATTGAGTCTCTTCAGGCAGCTAAATCCAAACTTCAGGTTGCCATGGAGGAGGAGAATCTCAGATATTCTAACTTGGAGAAACAGTGCAGTGAACTGACAGAAATGAACTCGACCCTAAGGGCTAAGGTTGAGAACTTGCAGTGCCAGTTGTGCAATATTAAAGAGCACAATGATCGATTAAAATGGCAGAAAGACAGCCTTCAGGAACAGCTGCAAATGCAGAAAGATGAGGATCAGGCTCTGAAGTCCACTGTTGTGAAAATGGCAGAACAAAATGATAAGACAAATTTGAAAAACAAAGAGTTTGAAGAAGAACAAATGGCATTGCATCAGAGGTTAGTTCTTTTACAAAGTGAACATGCTGTAATGAAAGAACAGTATAGCAGGCTGCTTTCCCAGGTATCAGAACAGCAGTCTCTTATTGAACAGCTTAGATCAGAAGGAGGCCATAAAACTGAGTATGAAGGGGATGCCAGTCAAAGTGCAAGTTCATTTGATAAACTGATGACAAATGAAGAATCTGATGCCATGAATGTGTTGGATGATCACAAGGAGTGTGTTCTGCACAGTACTGCTACCATTAAGGGTTCTAGCACAGAACCATGTCCTTGTGAAGGTACTTCATTAAGCTCATTTTCTTCATCCAGTGATGGGGGATCTGGTTTGCTGAGTTCAAACAACAATATTGATGGTATTGTGTGTTCCCTTGATGGAACAGAAGTGTTACAGCTGGAACATGAGCCAGTTCATTTGCATCCCACCAGTCAACATGTGCTTTCTTCAGAGACTCAAGAAACTAAGTCAGAAGAACTGGAAGCGTCATCTCTCACTTTTGAGCAAGTTGTGAGAGATCTTGATGGTCCAATGGAGTCTGCGCAACAGATTTTGCAAAATGAGATGCTTAGGTCTGAAACGGAGGATCTGGAACAGCTCCAAAAACAACATTTCCATGAGATACAGAACTGGAAGCAGAAACTTGTCAGCTTGAGCTTGGAGATGGAGGCTAAATTGGCTGCTGAGAGGCAACATACAGCAGTGTTATCAGCAGAATTAGAGGCTGCAAGGTTACAGATGCAGAGTCTGGACCTCAGTTCTCGTTCCTTGCTATGTGATGATAATGATGAAGAATCTACTTTGCAGGTAAGCCACACCAGGGACATGTTCCCTGCCTCTAAATAACAGTAAAATGTATTGTATTGTTAGGCCTATTAATAGTCAGAATAGGTAGGATTTATGTTTAGGAACTAGCGGTCGTTACATGTGAATGTCTTTTAGATTGTAAAAAATGTTTAATGCTAAGATGTTTTTACATTTTACTTTGCAGTTCCTGTCCCAATCTTCAAAGAAAGCAACTCCTCATAAAAAAAATAAACCAGAGACGGAGAATTTGAAAGAACTTGCATCTTTGGGCAACTCCAGTTTGCAAGACATCTCCACAGATGAAATATCCCCAAATAATGAAAATCAGACCGTTGATATTACTCAAAAGGATGATCAAGGACAACTTGAGGGTGAAAATGAAGAAACGATCCAAAAATTGCAGGAAGAAATTCGGGCCTTACATTCACAGTTAGAGTTGTTTGCTGCTGAGAATAACTCAAGGAAGGAGCTCTGCACTCAAAAGGAGGTGACATTGAATCAACTGGAAGAAGAAAAATCTAATTCAGTTGATAAATTAAAGTGCACCATTGAGGAGAAACGGAGAGCCGATGATCAAGTAAAAAAACTAGAGGAGGAAGTGGATACCTTAAAGCTGCATCTTCAAACGTCGAAAAGTCAATTATCAGACATCATGGAGATGTTAGGAACAGCAGAGATGGTAAAGGCTGACTGGAATGAGAGAGTCCTTCAGCTTGAGAGTGATCTGAAACGTGTACAGTCTGAGAAAGCCAACTTGGAGAATCACATCTTATCAATGGAGGCTGATGTGGAGGAAATGCAGAAAGGGAAGCAGAAACTGGAGCAAGACCTAGAAGCAAGCAGGAAAATAAATGTTAGCCTTGAACAAAATTTGAATATGATGACAACTGAAGGACATCAGCTGAAGCAGGAGCTGCTTTCATGCACAGAAGAGAAAGAGGAGGCTGGTCAGTCTTTGCTGAAGTTGAAGGAAAAGGTCGAATGGCTGGAAAAAGAGAACATTGAAGCAAGAGAACTGAATAAGATACTTGAAGCTGACATAAGATGCCAGAAAAAAGAAATAGAGGTGGCTAGCAATAACCTTGGCAATTTGCAAGAAGAGAAGAAACAGCTGTTGGCACAGCTGGAAGACTTAGAGCAAGCAATATTATTGCTTGGTGAGGAGAAGGACAACTTGCTGAAGGAACTGGATCATTTTAAAGAACAGCAGCATGATGTCTTTCAGACCTCAGAGGCAACTGTGACCAAAATGCAAACACTAGAGACAGAGAATTCAAGATTATCACATTTGCTGGAATCTTCCCTTCTAGAAAAAGGAGAAATAGCATCTAGGTTGAATTCCACCCAGGAGGAGGTGGTCCAGATGAGAGTTGGCATCGAGAAGCTCCGGGTTAAAATTGAATCTGATGAAAGAAAAAAACGCCAAATGGGTGACTTGCTCAAGGATGCCCAAAGGAAGGCAGATGCATTTCAGGACAAATTAGAGATGCTGGAAAAAGAGAAGGAGATGACTGAACAGAGTCTGGAAGACGCGATCCTTCAGGCAGAGGTGGCTAAGGCTGACTTTGAAGAATTACAGGCTGAAAAGGCCGAGCTTATTCAAAGATTTGAGCAAATGACTACAGATCAAAATGACATCAGAAGTGAGAAAGAGAGACTCAAAAAGGAAGTTGTTCAAAAGACAGAACAACTGCAAAAGATTGAATGTGAAATGAAAGAATTTGAAGTAAATTGCAGTGTTACCACTGAAGAACTCCAGTCTAAACTGAGTGCAACGAGAAATCAGCTACAAACTTGCCAGAAGGACTTTGAATCTCTGCAGCTCAAAGAGCAAGACCTGACATACCAGCTATCATCCCTTGAGTCTGAAAATGTGCTCGTGTCTGAGAAGCTCCAAGAGGCACAACAGCTCCAGTTAGATCTGCAGTCCAAAACCCAGCTGCTCGATGCTGAGCTTGTGACAAAGCAGAGTGAGCTGAAAGTCAGCTTAGAAGAAAACGAGAGGTTACAGCGACAAGTGGCTGAACTGCAGACGTTTAAGGAAGACAGAGAGGAGAAGCAGTCCCTCCTTCAGTCAGAGAAAGAAGAACTTGAGAGAGGGAAGACTCATCTTCTGTCCGTTGTGGCGGAGTTGGAGCAGAAGGTGGAAATGACATCAGCAAAGTGTGAAATCATGCAGATCACAATCTCATCTTTGGAGGGCAATGTCCAGGAAAAGGAGGAGTACCTGCAAGCTTCAAGATTGACCACCACAGACCTCAGTGAAAAGGTAAAACCGCAAATTTGTCTTGTGACAGTTATATTGTTTCTAGTCAAGTAGAACTTACCTAGAATAAGTCATGATAAAACCATGAAGGTCCTGTTGCTATAGATGCACTATATCTAGACATAAATAGAGCAAAAGTTTTTTTTGTGTTTTCATGTGCTGAAAAATGGTGTTGGATTACATTTACATTTTACATACATAGCAGACGCTTTTTTCCAACGCAATGTATGGGGCAAAGGGAACATTGCAAACATACATGCTGTCAAGGAGTCAACTAGGCATACGTGCAGCTAGGCTGAGCTTCCAATGAATGCCCAGGTACAAGTGTAAGCAATACTGGAGTAAAAGCTATAGCAACTTCTCACATTTGGTTGTGGAATGAACTGTGTTGTCTTAATTTGTATCCTAATCTTATTTTTCATCAGGTTGATGTGTTAAATAAACACAACTTGAAGCTGCAAAATGAGATCACTGCAGCTTTGAGCAGTGCTGAGGAATTGCGGGTGGCTTTCGAGATGGAGCGCCACAGTCATAGTACTCAGCAGCAGCAGGTCGAGAGGTTCAAGGTGAGCACTCAGCCGCCTGGTCAACAGGGCTTTCTGACTTTGGTTTGGCTGCATACACCAGTACAATGACAACAAAGAAACACTATTCTGTTCTGTGCATTCAGTTATTCTCAGGACCACTCAAGCCTAGCACATGCTTATACCCCTCTTATTTTTCTTCTGCTTGCAGTTAATCTTGGAGAATGTTTCTTCTGAAAAGGAGGAGCTGATACGTATCAAGGAGAACCTTGAGCTTAATGTCAAGGAGAAGGATCGAGTTCAGCAGGAGCTGCTGAAGCAAATTCAGCAGGCAAGTCCTTGATGTTTAATATAGTTTAATGACATTCATGGGCCTGAAAATTTTGGAAACATATTGTGCTATTCCTATTAAACATAGAAGAATTTGTAGTGTCAGATCTGTAATATTTCAATTAGGAGTTAATAGTAAACTAGAATATTTCCTCTGCTTAAAAGATCACATTGTCTTTTGCACAGCATCAGTCTGAATTTGAAGCCCTGAAGAAAGACTTGATCACAGCTGAGGGGAAGGGGGCCGAGTATTTGACTGAGATCGGCGGCCTGAAGTCTAGTAAAGAAAAGGTGGATTCTGCACTGAGGGAGATGCAAAGCAGGCTGGGGCAGCGTGGCGAGTTGAGGGTAATGAGCCGAAAATGCAGAAGATAAAGTTCTGAGTATATTTGGAAGAAGACGGGCAAACGAGAATTTGAAAGACGGGGGGATGTTAAAAATAAACTGCAGGGGGAATCAATGCGCAGACAGCGCGTACCCACGTGGTGGGCCAATAAGACTGATGTGGTTTCTGTGCGCTGTTAGTGCCAGTGCACTGCTGTTTCGCTTTCTCATGATACAGCAGGAAACATAAGGGTTTTACAGATTTGCTAGCTCATATAATTATATATTGCTAAAAAAATGTTTTGAATCTCCTGTAAAACCCATAAGAATGATAGTGAAGATGTTTTCATCTGACAATGTATTCACTCATGATGACAGTTGTCCAAGTGTTTCAGAATACTTCAGAAAGTTATTGTTACTGGCGTATTGATTAATTGGCTGGTAATTGCATGAAGAAATCAATGTTCAAAACATGCAATCAGCCTTTCTCTGTTGAGACCTGATTACTGCTTTTGCTTCGGCAGGGTGGTATTCCAAGTCTGTTAGCTGGTCTGGTGGACTTTGCTGTTTTGACGTGATATTTATTGACTTGTTGAAAGCACTTTGCGCTTTTCAGTTTTACCTTATTTGTCCAAAATGGAATTACTTGAGTGATAAATTATTCAGCTGTGCCTATGCTAGGATGTCGATTTATATAATGCAATGTGGTTTGTTACCATTGTTTTTTTTCTTTCATATGTATGTATAAAGCTTGATGAGCTTTCCCAGAAGATCACCTGCCTTTCCAAAGAGAGAGACTCTGCTCTCAGTAAGCTTGGCCTCTGGATGAAGTCCTGCAAGCAGCTGGAGAAAGAGAAGCAAGTGCTTATGGCGGAAAATGAACAGCAGGGGGCGCTCATCACAACACTTCAGACTAAAGAAAAACAAGGTACCATACCTAGTATGAAATGTTTAATGAGTGCCGAACAGGCCAGATGTTAAACTGCTTAAAACTTATGCACGCATGATGTACGACATGAAAAATAGATCATTGGAAGTCTAATCATACAAATACTAATTTAATAGTTTTAATAGTCTTAATAATAGAATCCTCAAAGTGGCCTTTTGTGTTTGCTGTAAGAGATTACATTACTAAATGCTTGCACCATGTTTTTATTGAGACTGAATAAGTCATCCGTCATCCCAAATGTGCCCAATGCCATGGCTTCAAAAAGTCCCTCTTCACAGGAGAGGTCAGTGGTGGCAGCAACAGCATGCAGGAGTTGCAGATGGAGATTCAGGAGTTAAAAGAGGCTCTGGAGGAGCGAACCAGGGAAGCCGATGAAAGCATGGACAAATACTGCAGCCTCTTAGTGAGCCTGCACAAGCTGGAAGAGGTCAACGAGACCCTGCAGAACCAGGTGTCGCACCTCTCTAACCAGGTGGCCTCTAAAAGCAGAAGATCGGCGTCAAAGACTCCCCAGAACTCACCAATCCCCACCACCCAAAACGAGGAGGAGGCGGCGAAGAAACCGGACGATCGAGTGTCCGGAAAGAGGCAGAGGGCCTCAGAGGCTGATAACAACGAGGCAGTCAGTAAGGCACAGGAGACCATTCACAGCATCTCCAAGAAGATCCGGGCTTGTGCCACCCCTCAAGCGTCCCGCCAACCTCAAGTCGAGGAGGAATTCAGACCAGAGGGCTTGCCTGAATTGGTGAAGAAGGGTAAGCTTTCAATTTCAGTGCTGCAGTGTGTTTTGCAGTGAAACGTATCATGCAAGGAATCATGCCTGATCACGGTCACCCAGTCTCTATGATCAGAGGTTTCCGTTTTGAGGATTGCTAATTGTGGCACACACACTATCCCCCCCCCCCAGGCTTTGCAGATATCCCAGTGGGGGAGGCCAGCCCCTTCATAGTGCGTAGAACTGTGGTGCGAAGGTGCAGCCCTCGTCTGGCTGCCAAGAAGTCCCCTGTGTCCCTGCAAGCCTGTCAAAGCCCCGACCCTGCTGTGCATAACAGCTCCCAGTCAGCAGAGGGCAGCAGCCAACAAGCAGTAAGTGTCTGGTTTTCATTCGGCTTATTTTCAATGAGTATTTGGTAAATAGATAAATAGTATATAATACAAAATGCATACATCTGTCAAAACAAAAACAATTGCATATACAGTACATATCTATTCTGTGTTAACTCGAAAAGTCATTCTGAAGGAAACTTAAAGTTAATTAAAATGTGTCTGTGGGTTTGTATTCTCCACATTGTGAGGACCAAATATCCACAATGTGGCAAAGCCAGTTACTTTTTAGCTTGTGGGAGCATTTTTCAGGTCCCCACAAAAATCTATAAATGCCACCCAGAAACTAAAAAATGCCTAGTCTTGTGTTTTGTTTGGTTACTTTTGGTTAATGTTATGGTGTCATGTTAGGATTAGATTTTTTAACATAGAAATTAATGGAGAATTCCCTAAATGGGAATTCAAATGTGTGTGTGTGTGTGTGGACATATTTATATTACGTTGTGGGGACCCAATGTCCCCACAGTGTGATAAAAACAAGTTATTTTGTACCTTGTGGGGATATTTTTTGGTCCCCATAAGGATAAACCTCAATTTTATAAAAATCTGTGTCTGCAATCAAAAATCTAAAAATGCCAAAAGTCTCATTTTTCGTTTGGTTACTTATGGTTAAGGTTAGGGCTGGGTAGGGGATAAGGATGTCATAGTTGTGGTCAGGGTTATGCCCATAGGAATGAATGGAGTGTCCCCATAAAGATAGGAATACATGGCGTGTGTGTGTGTGTGTGTGTGTGTGTGTGTGTGCTGTCAGGGTGCCACTCGGGTTTTTGCTGAGTTCCCAACCAAGGTCTAGACTTCTTCACTTCTCCTTCTAAACCCGGTTTCCTAGTTTCACTAGGTTATATCGCTCCCATTTCCACACTGCCTTGTCGTCTTCATGTTTTATTGATGGTTAATCTCTCCTTTGCAGCTTCGAGAGAGCAAACCACTTCAAAGCCCTTCCAGGTCTATATCTGGAGTCCTGGCTTCTGTGACCAACAGTCCTAAAATTGTGGACTTTGACAGTCCCGTGTCTGACAAGGAAGCCCTGAAGGGCAGGAGGTCCCTCAGCATCAAGAGGACTCCGGAACAGAGAGAGAAACGCAGGCAGAACATGGCGTTGGCTAAGCAGGATGAAAACTGTCAAGTCCAGTAACGTCAGTCTTACTTCATAAGAATCATTTGCCCTTGTAGATATGTTATTTCTGTCATTGCTCATTAATATCACAAAACTTTGTGTTTCCTGCATTTTTTTTTTTTACATTTTAATTAGTTATAACATTTTAGAATTTTACTTTGGAGGCTTAGTACTGCAGTTAACACTGGTCATGGGGAAATTTTACTCTAGATTTTCCTGTTATAGTAATAGAATGTGCGCAGAAACTCTTATGTACATATTACCCTGCTGTCGACTTTCTATTAAAACAATATTTTGGTACAATGTTTGCTTCCTCTTTAACTATCATGAGAGCTGAGCGGTACACCGTCTGACACGTTGACCGAATCAGATTTTATTGTTGTTACTTCGGCATTTCACCTATACCGGGGCTTTTCAAATCTGGAACTGGAATCCAAATCCAGGCCTCGTTTTCCATTTTTCCTGGCAGTTGTTTAATAATTACTGATTCTGATATGCTGGAGGTTTCACGCCTGGCTCGCAGGTACAGGATGACCGGAAAACATGGACTGTCTGGTGTTCCCCGAAGACTGGGTTGGGAAACCCTGTATTAAAGGACACAGACTCCCTAGGGGAAATTTAGAGATGCCAGTTATCCCACCTTCATGTTTTTGGCTTTTGGGAGGAGTCACTCAGTACAAGAGGAACCTGCAAACTCACACAGAGCCCTAACCCTCAGTCTATGAGCCTCCATGCTGTTCATTTAAATATCATTCATTTTAATATCGAGCAAATAATATATACTGTTTTAGCTTTATAGGTTTCTTTCACGGTTTAATTTTTCACTTATCGAAAGTATAGTGACTGCTTAACTAACGCATGAAATTAAAAGTTAATAGTAGACTTTTATCGATAGTCCAAACAAAGCAAAAAAATTTTAATTGATGTAAAGAAATCTGGGATATATGCAGCACCCGCTAGACAAATTCATTTTGGAGTGTTTAGAGACATGCTCACTGATGTTTGCGTACCAGTTCATAAATAAGGTATTAAAATAGTATAATTTTAATTAATTGGCTAGGTTACAAGCGCAGATTGTGACACCCTTTCTAACCCAAGCCCTGTCTTCCGTTGTATGTTTCAGACGGTCTGCCTTCAGACGGTTGTTTCTTTTTTGTCTTGTTTTTCAGAGGAAACACAATTAATGTCGTTACAAATAGCTTATTTGTTCCTCGGCAATGACAAGTCTATTTTTAGGTTGCTTCTGGTTTTGCAGCTGACAAATGCGTAATATAATTTGCTCATTTACAGGTTTCTTTCTTGTGCCCGAAAACATACTCTGCGTTGAAAATTAAGATTATGTATGTTAACTGTGTGATTGAAAGTAAATACAAAAGGTCTTGTGTGAAATTGTATCAGGTGGGGATCTTCAGAAGGCTAATCTTTGGGGATATGGGATAATCTGAGCTCAGGGTGATGATTGATATAGGTACAGTAACTGGACCATTGCGTTATTCTTGTGCAATGCCTATCGCCTGTTTATAGTGATTGTGGTGTCTAGGTGCCAGGAAGGACAGCAGACGCCTTTGCAAGAGACTGAGGTGGTTTATTTTCTGGGCTAAGCAAACAATAGCCAAGTCCGTAATCCAAAGCCGGGAGTGAGGAGGACAAGCCAAGAGGGTCGTGAGCCAGGAAGGTCAGTCCGACGAAGATCCATGAGACGAAACATGGGGACACCAGACGGAATGGGGTCGGAGGAGGCAGGAACCGGTGAGGGAGGGTCAGGACGGGCAGGTCGGACAGAAACAGGCAGAGCGGGAACAGATGGGTTACCGGATACCAGATTACAGACGGGTTACCGGGTACCAGGTTCTGCACACGGTGTTTGGATTCAATTTCCGGTTGCTTGATGTTCTCCGCCCCTCTGGACGTGACAGTAATGTCATGTGAAGGTTTGGTGTATAGAAGAAAAGGACTTATAGATAACCTGGACTGAACTGCAGATGCAAAGCCGAGTTTGATAGAGGAAACTCACAGAAATCCAGGTTGAATATGCAATAAAATAACTGCAGAAGTGCAATCAGTATTTTCATAAACTTCACTCACCAGTGGATTTGTGTATAATAAGTAACTAGTGCCGTAAATAGTGAGGGGAATGAGGGAAAGAATTTGCTGGATTGACTGGAATGAAGGATGGAAGGACTGGAATCTACCATGCCCTGGCAGTGGCGGAAAATGTTCAGATTAATGTTGAATATTAATGTTTAATCAGTAGAACTGCAAGTGTTCTATCTGCAGTTAACGGAATGGAATCAAGAGAGGCAACTGTCTGAAAGACTGAAGATATCTCTAAGTGCTGTATCGTCGGCAGATTCTAAAGCACTCAACATTCGCATGTGTGGCGCACATCCAATATTGTATGCTGTATGATTTTCCATCTGTGCATTCATCCATCCATCTATCCATCCATCTTCCAACCTCTTATCCTGCTGTGGGATCCTGCCAACAGAAAACCAAAATTTATTTATTCAGTGTCTTTTATAGAAACTTGTTGAGTAGCAACTATATTAGGACAAATACTATATGTAAAATTGTGATTTCTGCTGTATGTTTCTCGACTTTTAGGAATAATAGAACAAGTTATTGGTTCTAATGCATTCTCAGTTCCAAACACCACTAACCATCAAATATTTGTCTCTTTACAAAATAAAAAATGTAAAAGACAGCAAAGAAGACCAATATTGATTCAACTAAGCTGTGTCTCCATTAACATCACATAAACTCAGGCAGGTACTATACAATTGTAAGGAGCTGGGAAGTAGCAAAAATGTGGACTGTCTTGCAGGGAGCAGAAATGTATATCGTATGGGGGTCCCCTAGGACCGAGCTGAGAAACACTCAAGATGGAAGGGTGGAAAATGACAATTAAATACAGTCATATAATTCAGTACTGTTCCCAGTGTCTGAAATTTGATATATATGAGGTGGTAAAGCTCAATATTGCAGTACAATTGCTATTCTAATGGCCTTGCAGGTGTTTTTACACACAGCTGCGCATTACTTGGTGTTTCGAATTATTGTTCCGCATTAAGTTCTCAATAAGTACTTAAAAAGAAAAATAACATGTTATAAATAATTGCTGCATACAGGATTCATCTAGTACTGGGTCTTTGCTATTGTCTCCTGCTGCTGTGATGTGAATGTCATTACAGGCTTGGAGCAGTGCTCGTCAACCTTTTTTTACAGAGCTGCTACTTTTGCAAAGAAAATTACTTGGGGAACTAACAAGTCACAGCAGTATTTTTTACCAAACTGGTGTGTCACTTGGAGTATTTACTGGAATTAAACATGCATTGAGTTTTAAATGTGATCTCTCAAGACAAACCCGATTACCTATTAAATAATTCAAAGTGGATGCTTGTAATGAGCAGAGCAAGTTGAACTGAGTGAAGTTGAGCTAAATCTGTTCAGCCTCAAGCAAAGGAGACTGAGGGGGGACATGATTCAGGTCTATAAGATTCTGACAG
>JAODKM010000025.1:8305473-8322363 GCA_026780845.1 Petrocephalus sullivani
ATCATGAACATGATTAGTACTTCAGTAGTCAATGAGGTACTACTATGATTTGTGGCCCCTCAAGTAAAGTGTTACCGGTAATATTATAAATTAAACCAATGTGGTAGAAAAATTCATGGCTATGCAATGCAAATGCAAATCCAATCAGTAATTAATAATGAAACTCATGGTAATACTGTTGATTTAACTATAATGATTACAACAATTTCCCTCACATGAATCAGTTGATGTACTAAGCATAATGTATTAATGTAAGTTTGTTTGAGTACTGGATTTCTATTCTTAAAGCATTTCATAAGGAATTAACATGTTTTGATATGATAAGTTCACTTTGCAAATGGCCCGGTCAAGGTATAGGCCTGACCCAAGAAGTAAAAGTAATATAAGACATGCATGTATGTTACTGGTCAAGGATCATGTGGAAAGAGAACAAGGGAACATATTGGGAAGTGAGATGAAGGAATTGAATGAGGTCAACTTGTTTAAACAGGGTAATGAAACAGGGGAATGATCACAAGAATGATCAGGTCAGGTCACCCTGTTTTGAACTGGGAAGTGGGCCCCATTATGCAGAAGTAACTGGTGTCCACAGATATCCGATCCTTCCTTGAACTGTCTGTAAACTGGCGCGTTTCTGACTATAAAAGATGTATGCACCTGTTGGTCAGGGAACAAAGCACAAGATGCATGAGAAACTGAGTGTCTGTTCCCCCAAAGCTTTGCGGTAAATAAAGTTTGTCAGACTCTTATGAAAGTCTTGGTGAAATTCAGTGAAACTCAGTGAAATTTCTACGACACCAGATGACAACAGACAGGATTCAAGTACAGTACCTGAATTTCTTATTACAATAAAAAGGGGCTAATCTTATATAGCATATCTATGCCCTATTCTGTAAATTATGAAATCTTGGTCGTTGAAGATCATTTTCAAGTCAAATGAGTTCTTGGACATTCTTAACCCAGGGACTGCCTGTGCATGTACTGCCATTTATGAATGGCACAATAAAAAGTCACAATATTTCTTTTAAAGATTTTTTCAGTATCATGTAGATCAGGGGTGGGCAATTCCGGTCCTGGAGGGCCGTGGTCCAGCATGTTTTGGTAATTTCCCTGCTCAGAAACACCTGGTTCACCAAAACGGCCCTCCAGGACTGGATTTCCCACCCCTGATGTAGATGATTAAGAGAAGAAGAAAAAATACAAATAAATTCAAGAGAAATGACCGAATGATTGAATGGCTGCAGTGTAAGTAAGGAGGAAAGGTTAGCACTGTACTCGAGGGGACACAGACAGTGTAGTATTATGCAGTATTACCTATATACTAATTAGCCACAAACTTAGTGTTAGTTACAAATTGATCTCATGTTTGTTCATCATTAACAAACTTTTATCTCAAGTAAATACTACATTTGTTGCTATAACTGTTAATTTCGTAAACCTGTATGAACTACCGAAGGAACCACTGAAGAAGCAATTAATGAATAACACAAGTGACACACTGATGCCATGTTTGTTCCTCATCAGTGACTATATCGTTCATGATTTGTACTTCAGTAGTACTGTAACTGAGTAACTACTAAATACTGTATATGTGTCCCCTCGGGTAAAGTGTTACCGAAGAAAGGAATCGCACGTTGAAAGTCGCAAAATTTGCCAGGGTAATGGTGTGTATGATTTTGTGATTGTGAATCTGTCAGGTTCAATGCAGCAGAAATATGAAAATGCCAGGGAAAAGGAAACCCTGCAAAGAGGCTAAATGTGCTGCTAATGATAGAGCGCTCTGTCCAAGTGCTCTATTTCTGAGCCAACTTCTCATCTTGGTACACTGCTGCAGCAGTGCAGGCTTTTATCACGGAGCATGTCAAGATGTTCCTCAGTGCCTAGGAGGTCGTTTCTCTCTCCACTTGTTGGCTTGCAGAATAGGAGCTTGGATGACTGGTCGAAAAATGGAAATGGTTTTTCTGTACAATGACATTTGGTTTTATACATTCATCCCACATCCCTGTAACCTTATACTGAATAAGTGGTTGGATGATTGGAATGACATTGTGTAAATAAATGTAGCTATAAAAATGTAAATCATTGTTAATATTCTGATTTAATTCAACATCCTGCATCCATTGGATGGAAAAATATACGTTCTCTCTCTCTCTCCCCATATATATTTATATATTTGTGTGTATGTGTATGTTATGGTACTTTATGCTATTTGTGGGGAATAAACGGATACACAATGCAATTCAAGCTCATAAACATTCATTATTTTTTGTGTACGACTGGCAACTTCCACAAACAAGTTACTTTCCATATACCCTGTATTTCCTTAGGTCATCCATCCTCCATACCTACTTGTCCTGTGCAGGGCCACAGGAGCTTAGAGCCTATCCTGGAAGATACACACACCATTCACACCCATGGAAACGCTGTGTAGGAACACCCAACAATCCACACAGGTAGAGCCTTGGCGGAGACTTCAACCCCCACCCCAGAGATGTGAGGCAACTGTGCTAATTACTGTGCCACCCCCATATTACAGTCTCTTTGTCATTTTTATTAAAAAAAAAAAGATGAATGGAACTGAATTGAATGTTCTGTTTTTGGTGCCCCTGTACACTGGAAAGCTGTCCCACAAGGCTGAGAATACCACCTCCCACGTGAAAGCAAACTGAGTGTCTCCTTTGCGCTACTTTCAGCCAGGAGGACAGTACATTCAGCGAGCGGGGAATGCATTGCTTGCTTTCTTGCAGAAATGGGAAACTAGAAATCCAGCCTCCTATAACCACCTTATCCTGTCCAACAGACCGGCAGTTGTTCATTTGTGCAAATTATACCAGTTCTGATAATATTCCTCTAAATAAAGTTTGTTGTCTGTGTGAAAATCAAGGTTCTTTGTATTTAATGTTGCCGTACAGCATGTACAGAATGTGAGCGTCGATCATTAGAGTATTTTGCACATTCATAACCTGCGCCGTGCCACTGGCAACCTGAGAGAGGTTCCAGCCTGGCCACAGGTCTGTACCGCGAAAGTGATTGTGCAAAATGTATGAGTGAGTAAATATTCAAATACCTCTGCCTTTTTTATTATTCACATTATTCAGAAAGGTTCTGTCCCTCTATATCCTAACGCACTTAGCTTTGCTAATCTAAACTCAGAAGAATGTAAAATACACGATAAGTATCCCTTCATTATTCACCTCCCGTTCAACTTGACCGCTGAATTATGTTCTACTTAAAAGCAAAAACGCGCAGAATATATATCCATCCATCTTCTAACCATCGCTAAGGGCGACGCAGTGTTTTGCATGTATATTCTGGTTAAATGGCACGTGTAGTTATACAGTTTAACCAGAATGGCAATTTGAGTAATTCAACGTTTAAATAAAAAGTGAAAAATAATTGTAGAAACGAAATTATGAAAGGTAACGTGCTATATCTGCACCGTGTTTATTGCAACGGTGAACCCTACAGGACATTATAGGCGCTGTTGTAAATGTATGTATCGGGAACACACAGTTCGTAAGACATGAACCTGTTCACCGGATGACGTTATGAACCTGGTAAGTGTACCGCTGCTTGCCGGATTATTGTATCTGGGGGTGGGGGGTTTCCGGGAAGAAATCTTGCCCCCAAAACCCCTCCTTTCCCCATCTTTTGTGTTTGCTTAGCCTCGGACTGGAACGGTATGTTCTGCTAAGTATTTCAATCGGCCACTAAAAAGCGGACTGTGGAGGCAGGAGGTGGCAGATGCGTGGAGACCTCTCCGACGGCGCGTCGCTTTCCCAATTAAATCGCAAGAAGTTGCGTGATCCGGGACTTAACTGCTGATGAAGGGCAGCCAGGAGGAGGTTCTTGGTAGAAAAGTAAGTGTGACAGCCATTATTTAGAAATCAAATGATAATTTGACTGTTCTCATTATATGTTAAAAACTCGCATGTTTATAGCGAGCAGGATGCTATCTGTAGAGGTTTTAAATAACCCAGTTTAGATAGAAAGGAACAGAGTAATCAAGTAACTGGACTGGGAGCGAAGACGCTTTACAGGTAGGATGCAGTGACTGTCGAACAGCACGCCAAAAAATGTTGCATTTTAGTTGCGTTGGTGATTGTTGTACCTTAATGGTTTTTACGAGACATTTTGCGTCTTTGGCGTCCTCAGTAAATAATCATTCTTAAAGTTATCTCCTCTTTTACCATGCGCGGCGTAAACGTCGTTTTATCCTTCGAGACTGGCTGCGTTAGAGAACCGATTCATTTTGAGAATGTATAATTTGACTGTAAAACATTCAATCACATATATAAATATTTTTTTCCCTGTATCTACTTAAAATGCATCGCTTTTGAACACATATTCGATGGTGTACGTGTGTTAACACCAGCCTATTTGTAAGTCTGCTTCCGTGCTTCTGGAAAAACAAGTAGATATAACAGCACGCTTCATGCAGTTTCATGCAGATTTAAAACTTAACGAAGCATGTCCGCAATCGCTGTCAGGTGGGGAGACTCGATGGTACTAACAATAAAACACGAGGCTGCTGTAACTCGCAATTTGCGCTTGGCTTCCTGGTCATGAAAAAAGATGTTTTAGTAAATGAGAGACTTATACAGAGGGGGGACATATTGTTAATTCATTATGAATATTGTGTATTGTATTTATTCAGTAAACCAAACATTACCACCTGTTCAACTCTGAATGTTATATTATTAAAACATAATTTGTATTTTAAAGTCACATGAAATCTAAAAAGAAATCCGGTTTCTCCCTGCCATATGCCCCGTCGTTGAATTTTAAGGTTACAGGATCTCCATAACTGCGTATTGGGTAAATGGTTCTGGGAAAATGGTATAGAACGGAATGGGACACAAAACAAAGTGGAAAACGTGCAAAAAACAACATGCGATTAATGTTATGGTGCTTGGTTGTGCATTAATATTAATGGTGCTTGGTTGTGCATTCGATTTAGTTGCCTTATATTCTAACACTTTAAAACATGGCCCATCCTCGCCAAATAAGGTTGGAGTAACACGGCAAACGGGAAGCTAAGCTAGAATGCCAACAATCTTATGTGAATTAGTTCTTTTCAAATGTGTCACCCAAACTTTTTCTGCCATGTTTTGCGTAATTTACTTGAATACCACTTAATGTAAAGTTTATTGAGCAAAATAAAACAAAATACTAGGACTGTGATGCTTTTAAGCACATCTGTCAAGAAAGATACTTAACTGATAGCTACAGTATCAGTCAAAAGTTTGGAGACACCTAGGTTTATTTGTACATTTCTCTACATTTTAGAATAATGATAAAGACAACCAGACTATAAAATAACCTATATGGAATTATGCACTGACCAAAGAAGTAATAAAACAAAAAAGGAGGAGAGGGGGGCAACTCACTGTGTCGGGACCCAGGAGGTTGCTGGTTCTAATCCCGTGGTCAGCAGAGTGATCCCACCTTTGGGCCCTTAACCAAAATAGCTCTAGGGAGTGACTGCCCCTCCTTTCCCCTCTATACCAGTTTCAGGAGGTGGCTACCTGGGGTGCTTTTCCATCTGTGCTGAAGGAGGTCCCACATATTCTATATGCTGAGCCCTCATTGGCCACTTTTCCTTCACTCTCGGGTCAAACTCCTCCCACACCATCTCCAGTGGGTTTAGGCCAGATGGCCAGGTCATGTGATGCGAAACTATTGTTCTTCCTTGTAGGTGGCTTGGCATGTCCAAACTTTTGACTGGCACTGTAGCTTGAATCATGAACAGCTTCATTGGTGTTGTTGCTCAGAGTGGGGTTTTAATTTTTCCCAGTGGCTGCCCCAGATCTCCTGGATCCTAAATCTGCAGCACAGAACTCCAAGCCTCGCCTTTCCTTCTCTGCTAAACCCATTGTCTTAACCTTGGGAGATGACTGTGATACCATTTCCAAGGTAATGAAGTGGAAAACTGTTTCTGCCATATTTCTGCTGGTGTTGCTCTACTTGATATTTGGGGCCATGGTGTTCAAGGCTCTGGAACAGGCCCATGAGAGATCCCAGAAGTTCACCATCCTGGCCGAGAAGCTTGAGTTCCTCACCAGCCACTCCTGTGTCAATTCATCCGAACTTGAAGACTTTGTGAAGGTAACTATTATCTTGTTCTAGTAGCAAACATGGTTCACCTTAACTAATTTCTCATATAGTTAAAGGTAAATATCTGTTTTATAGATTTATTGGACAAGTTGTCTTACCGTCACATTACAAACTGATCCTCCATCATATAAACCATTTTATCAAATGCCATTCAATATTTCACGCAATTAAAAAAGGAAACACTGTTCTCTAGGATCATGGGGCATTATATAATATATGTATTAAATAATTTATTAAAATAAAAATAAAAAAAAACAGGAAAACAGGTGTCCAACATTGACTTTGTGCATTCAAAATGACTTGTCTCCAAATGTGTCTGATAAAGGCATTTAGAAACACCAATTTTCCACAGCATCGCTGAAAAATATGGACACATGCGGTTAGGGGGTAGTTGTAATTCCCATATGCCACATAAAGTCTTTCCATTCCAAGCTAAGAACAATCAATTTCTTTTCATGTTTATGTAATTTCCTTCCTCATCTAGCTGTGGGACAGGGAATATTAGAGGACACAATCCTCATCGTAAAGCGAGCTAGTTGTATGGTCCAAGAGAATTTATGACCAACTTTACGCATTGATTATCATGTGCCCTTCACTGCCCTTGCAATGTATACAGTAAATACAGAACCAGAGTCAACCAAAAAAGACATTATCCTATAATTGTTATAAATAGCCAGTAATTTATAATGTGGCCGTTGAAATTGACGTTCTGTGAAAGTAGCTGAATTTGTCACCTCAGGGGACACATTCAATTATATACACCTTAGAACTTCGAACACTTTATTGCCAGTCTGTACAAACATACCAGAATTGCTTGTATTTCAGTCCCAAACATGAAGTACAGGACAATATTACAAGATAAAGGAGAAACACTTCACAGAACAGTATATGCTAACGGACAGTAGTTTACAAATGTGCAATGATGCCTCAAAAGAATGAATTAGCCTAAGAGTACATGTGCAAATGACTGCAAAGTGCTGGGGTTTGGTCAGTGAGAATTACATAGAGAAATATATTAGGAAGTGATCTCAGTCAAAAGGATTGGAAGACATTTTTACATGGCTGGGTAGAGGGTCATTTTAATCACTAGAGAGAATCTTACTTACATGGGGGTATACGGGTCTGAATATTCTTCTCTCTAGTAACTCATCCAGTACAGTCAACAAAGGCCACATGGCAGGGGAATAATATTACTGCTACTACTACTAATAATAAGAGTTATTAATATTATTATTATTGCTACTATTATTAATATTGTATTTATTTTTAATGGTGAAACAATGGTGATGGATCATATTCAATCTTTGTTTCTGAAGCTCTATGCTGCTCTCGGTAATATATTGTAAGGGATGTCCCTTAAGCCGAAATGCTTAATAGCAGATGGCGATGGCTCCTTATGGCTGAGAGTGAGACAGCGGTGAGTCACAGTAACAAGTATAGAACTCGCAGCGACTGCGGACATCACAGTTACTGGCCCCCGCGTTTGTGCTGGGTCGTCCTGTTTTAAGGGGTAGCAGCGACTTGAGCGGCATTAGGCTGTGAATGTTCCGTTGTTCTCTTTGTGATTTCCTTTGCGCAACTGTCAGGTTTGAGTTTCTTGTAGCTCATTTTAAACTGACGACCAAATCCAGCACCAAGTACCATGGACAGCTCCACCTCCGTCACTAATGACTGCTTTATGCACAGAAGCTGTAATGCTATTCACGGACTTTATATGAGTTAATCACAATACACAACAGACAACAAACGGCAATGACAATGGCGAGCGATAGCACTAATGATCTCATATAGTTCATTTCCATCAAATGCAGCTCAGTTGAACTCTTTTTATGTACAAAGACTTACATAGTTTAGAAAATGAAGTAAAACACATACAGCAACTATAAGAACATGATTAGCAGGCTTTCCTCCTTTTCCTGGAAAAGAAATAATGAGTCTAACACTAAATATAATTACCTAACCATTATGTCTCCATGCTCACATCTGCTGCTCCTATTGTATGTTGGATTACATTTGCAAATTGTGCTGTGTATGGACACGGTGACACGGGGACGTTTGCCTTCGCGTTTCATTAATTCCTCTACGCTTTCATCCGGAGCGACTTACAGAAGAGGGTAGGGTTGTGTTTGTGTCTTTTCTCTTGGAGAAGCATTAGGAATCGACGTGGCTCCTTTGGCCCTTCTTGTTCTTTCCTGGATGGGTGGAGTTTGTGTGTTCTGTCTAAATCCTTGTGGGTTTCCTCTGGGTACTCCTGCTTCCTGCAATAGTTTAATGACCTGCAATTATCTGGATCCATTCCTCCAAACTGCGCGTAGTGTGCGATGATGGCTTGCTATCCCTGTCTTTTTCCTCGTCTTTTCTAGGCTCACTATGACCCCGAATTAAATAAATCTATAGGGGTTATGAATAGATGGATATCATGTCTTCCATTTTCCTGAATATTCCTGAGGATGATTTTGGTGGTTGAAAAACTGAAAATTAGCATTTGTGTTCTTTTAATGGTCAGTGGTTTTAGTCTTGAGGATCTGGCCGATATCTCATTTTCCACACAGTATGAATATCGACCTCAGGCAAGTTGGAGGGCAGCTGCAGATTCCAGGATGTTCTGCGTTTCTTGAATAGTATTACGCAACATTCTCTGAGAAACTTTTGGAATTACAAATGGAATCAATAGGCAGCTGATTATTTTGCAAAGCAGATTTCATCCCCAGATGAATGACGTGGTTATTACAGTTTTGTTTTTTTGTGAACATAGATCCATTTATGCGTATATTTATCTAACAGAAGCTTTAGTCTAACGTGACATACAAGTGAGGATTATAGAGCGCGGTCAGCCATTGTCCCTGCAGGAATTTGTGGTTGAGAGCCTTGCAGTGATGTGGTCACACTTCCGGCCATGGGATTTGAACTGATGACCTTGCAGAGATGGGCACAGACCCCCACCCCCACCGTGTGGCATACTGCCCAGGAAAAAACAGAGACCCAGTTACCACAGGCGAACGCTCTGTCAGACATTCAGCTGCCCTTATACAAAGGGAGCCTTCGGAGACACTCAGTTGTTGCTATTTATGAGTGTGGCACAAGAGCACAGCCATCTTTAATCTTCAAAGCAAGTTGAGATGCCCGCTGTTCACATCACTGGGATAGGAGAGCCGCTGACTCTGTCAGAACATGAGCGCAACAGAATTATTCTTTGGCATAAATATTATCCAAGTATGCAAGACACTCTCCAGAATGACTTGCTTTGACGTTCTCATAAGCAAAGAACCCAACATTCTCTTGCAGGTTACTTTCCATAAGAAAAACCCAATCGTCCTGTGTTTAGGGAGTGGGGAGTTCGAGGCTGATCTGGTACCTAGCAATATTGAAACCAAGCCTACACGATGCACTGATTTGGAGCAGAAGGTTCAGATGATTCAGAAGGATATACATGAGCAAGCATAAATGAAAGTGGTCTATTTCTAGTAATCTATGCTATTTATTTTTCTCTGGGCAAAAATCTATCCCTCCATCCATCCATTTTCAGTAACCGCTTATCCTATTCAGGGTCATTGGGGGTCTGGAGCCTATCCTGGATGCTATGGGTGCAAGGCAGGGAACAACCCAGGATGGGGTGTCAACCCTTCGCAGGGCACACTCACACACCATTTATTCATACATGCACATCTACAGGCAATTTGGTTACTGCAATTAACTTCAGCATGCTTAATACACATATACACATATACAAACATATACAGTTGCATGCATTTGCTGACCAAAACCCGTGTGCTTTAACCCGCAGCAGGTGGTGGCCGCAGTAAGAGCTGGCGTAAATCCGTCAGGCAACTCGTCCAATGAGATGAGCCTCTGGGACCTCAGCAGCTCCTTCTTCTTTGCTGGGACTGTCATCACTACCATCGGTGAGTATCTGTGTGTTCATAAAGAGTCGTACAGCATTCCCAAAGTATTTAAAACTTAAAAGGACTTAAAGATTACCTATTATGCTTTTCTGGTTTTATTTTAGTATGTTGTATAGGTTTATGTGCATGTAAACAGTCTGAAAAGCCTTCGGGCCCCAAATGCATGCAAAAAGAGTAACAGAAACTTCCTCTAAATTGCCTAAAATGCCTCGTTGGAATTCTTGCCCTTACTTCCATAACATGGTGAGGTCATCTCATAACAAAATGCTTATTGGCTGCCTGCCCACAAGGGTTTACCTGCAGACTAAGCAATGAAAAATGATCTGTATGAGTCACTGGATGTTATCTGATTTTTATTTGTACCAATCATTTTATTAGTGTGTTTATTAATCACAGTGATTTTCCATGTTAAAATTTTAAGCTCAGTTTTGAGTTCCTTCAGATAACAGCTAGAGCAGGCTAATCTCAGAAAAACCCATAAAATTAAAAGCTTCACCCGTAAAACCCACAGAGGAGGCGGAAGTGCAGAGATGCTGCCTAATTACATTTTGAGCACGGAACTGTGTATGATACAGCAAATGGCCAAATTCTTGGAAATGTGCCTGTGTATGTTGACAAATAAAACACAGGTATGGGGAGGACTCAACGTCATGTCTTGGTTTCCACACAAATGGCATTAACAGCAATAATTGCAAGAGTTAACTGCCCCTGGACATCACACAATATTTTGTCAATGAACCTCATTTTCATAACTTTGTATATGATCTTTTAACCCATTCCCAACATTTTACAGTGCCAAAGAGAACATTTGTGTGCAGGATTAACTGCATATATGTATAGTTTGTGCGATAATAGTTTACGGTTGTATGGCTAGGGATCAGTTTATATTCACTCTAACATAATAAACATAGTCATAACCGTAATAACCAAAACCAAGTGTAAAATGTCACATAAATTTTGCTGTACCATTTTGCGTATACACAAAATTTTACTGTAGTTACATGCTACTTTTTGCCAGACATATATTCTGTGCATGTATGGCATATATTCTGCTGAATTGTATATTACGTTACCCTGACGGTCGAGACTTCACGCAGTATACGTTTCATTGACGTCATAAGCTCCAGGCTTCAAAGGATTGATCTAATCAATCCATTTATCGCCAATTATATGCAATGTCGTTACAGACTTGAACTCCACTGCAGGCATTTGTGAGTGATCCAGATGCTTTAGCTGGAGGGTGTGAGTTTCTCTCATGCTGTGGGGAGCAGAGCTTCAGTTTACTTTAAACAACTGTCTGCCCATCCATTCAACTATTTTCAGCAATTGCTTATCTAGTTAGCGTTATTATGGGTCATATTACCTGAATCACTAATCACAGCACAGAGTAACCCCTAGACAGGACCATAGCTCAATATAAGCAACGCTAAACAATCATGTGAATGTGTAGAGCATCTGTGTTTGAAATAAAAATGAGAGTAATTATGGCAGGTCACTCTTTCCGTTATTCAATTTGGAAGAAGCTATTTATTTAAGAATTAGATTCTGATAAGACACTCCAAAGAATTTTAGGTTGAACTTACAAAACATTCAGGACATTTCTTTTTATGGCAAATATTTCTATCATTATTCTTAGCTATTTTTAGCATTGTATTGTAAGGTCGGAATGGGCGACGCTGTTAACCGTGCAGTGTGTTTACAAGATCGGCTTCTGTGAACTATAAAATACTACTTGGTTACTCATGCATTGTAACAGCATTGGCGGTGAATGTTTGTGTCAAACAAGACAATTTTTTTTGTAATGGGTCTTGGGAAACCGCTGTAATTGTTTAGGTCCACCTCCATAATTAAATGATGATGCTATTGATACTGACTATCTGTTCATGGCGTGATGAAGGATACTACCAATGAGTCATTGTGGTGCCTACAGGATACCGTAATGGCCCTGTAACTCCGTGTTATGTAGGAGGCCTTTGAATTATAAGGTGTCAAACAGCACTCTCGCTCTCACCGCGGCAGAGGGAGTCTAATATTCACTTTATGCTTTGGGGTGCAAATTATGTCGTTATGTGTAAGCCTTAAAGGCACAGGCAGGGAATGGCTCTGCAGGGGAGGGGCAGACTCGGCTGACAAGCCCATTTTACTCATAATCAGGTAACGGTAGTTTCAAATGCATTTACTGTTCTCTCATCTGGCCTCCGACCAGACACTCAACTCTATATACTGATATTCTAGTCTTTAGTATACTTCCTAAAGCTCAAAATCTGTGTGTTTTACATTTGTCTGGGATAAATTAACGATAAAGTCCTCCTAGCTATTGCACCAGTTCCGCAAATAAAGTCCCCGTTACTTCCTCTGATAGCTCTGTCACATAGATCTGTTCCCTGTCCCAGATGAAACATCCCTTACAATCATAAAGAATAATTTTTGGAGGCCGTACAAGAACCATTCATCTCCTATTAATGATCTGTGGTTTAATCAAAGGCCATGTCGCTGGAGCTGAAAGTGGATCAAGTGTCTGAACTCCTGCTTTCAACATATTGTTTCTTTTGTTCAAAGAAAATGAAAATATGCGGATAAACAATGTTCTCTCGTCGGATCACACTGCTTTGTAAAGTCGTGAGGGGAATGTAGACTGACTTTACAGTATCTTTAATTTATCCCAAGCAAATGTATAAAGGAAAAGAAAAGGACTATAAAATGCTGCAAGGCTATCATACTTTTTAGAACTTTTTAGATACTTTTTGTTTGATGAGTGTTCTACAGGTGTGAGAAGTGGAAAGCCTGGTTTGTTGTCTTCTTATGGTCATAAATACAGCATGACTTCTGGTTTTGTGAGTAATTGATGTTCCTGGCTTCCTTGTAAAAGCACTCGCGATTCAATTTCAGTCAAGGCAGCATTGTGTACAATCGCTGACATAATTAGACTGCTTAAAGTTTTAGGCTGGCTGGATGGTGAAAATTAGACTGATTCTGGAAATGAGCTGTGTCAGTCCAAATCATTTGAAGAGCTCCTTGTTTGGAGTGACTCTTAAGCATATTACTTAACACATGAAAAGTCATAGAGTTTCTGCAGCAAATTGGACAAAATGGTAAAATGCTTAATTGTGCCATTCCAGACAAAAATGAGGCAAAATGCCATTTCGAAATGGACAATAAACACTGAAGCATCTCTTTGCAAATGCACTCAGAGTGCTCTTTAAATGATGGAGGTCGCATCTACTCTGAATATTAATCACACGGTGAGCAAATAGTTGCATACTCTATGATGCAGATTCCCTTTTTAGAGGTTTATGAGGTTATGAGGTAAATGAAGTAAGGAAAGAACTACCTGACAGCTCATTATTTAGTACTGAATGCTTAAGATTGTAGGGAATGTATCTGATTTTTAAAACATTTAATGTCCAAGTTCTATTGCAATCCATAGGTTCCACAGAATGGCATCTGGTCCTTTATCATATTATTATTAATGAATCAACTTGAATCTACTTACTTCCATACAGAGTGTTCCCTGGCCTTCATGGTTAAGGTTCCAGGTTCACTCTAACCCAGTACAGTCAGCAAGTTCAACCAACTGCTAATCATAAATATTAGAGAAAAAAATCATCTAAAAAAAGCAAAATTTTAATTTGTCGCGTGCTGAGCACTACACCCAAAGTTAAATTTGGGTAGGCCATCATAATTTCCAGTCAGCAACGTGGCTTCATTCATTTTCTTTCCAGCTCCTAGTGTTCTGGTGTTCTGTATTCGTGAGGCCGAAGGCCGGAGATACTCTCCTTTTCATTTACCCACATTGCTTTATTGTGCTGATGATGAAGGATGCTGGTTACAATTCAGTATACCAGATCATTTATTTGGCTATTTTCCCTTGTTATTTGCATTGTATTAGGTAATATAAGGATTACATTGCATAGGTTACAGTATATGCAAATACTATGCTATTTTATATAAGGGACTAAGGCATTCACAGATTTTGGTGTTCACAGGGGGGTCCTGGAACAAATACCCTGCATATACAGTATGGAGTGTCGATCGTACTAGCTGGATGGATGGATGGATGATACCAACCATGATTTTTATTCAGGGTTTGGTCGTGATCTGTATGGTTGCCTGCAGTTATCGTCAGTGCTAAACAAATTCTGCCCTATTGATATCCAGCCATGCAATTGTCTTTCAACAGTTATCCAGCAGACATTAAAATGCCAGTAGCCATGGTTGGGCCGCTGATGTCATATGACATTTAAGCTATTGGTTAGCAAATCTCCACTCAGTGATAGGTCACTGTTGTCACGTTAGATTTAAGCTTACCGTTAGTACATTTATGGTCAAAGGTGGGTCACTGTTGTCATGATAAATTTTCCTAACCACAACCAACAAATGATAACTGAGAAAGAAAATACTACCTAGAACTGCAACTGTTTTAATTTAATTTTCTCTTTAGGATCTCCCCACGTGTATATAAGTACAGTGCCAGTCAAAAGTCTGGACACACCTGCTTTTTCTGCATTTGTCTATATTTTAGTTATGTTATTCACCTTACAGTAAAAGGCAGTTAATCAAATATTGCAACGATCAAGAGAAGTGTCTCAAAATATGGTAAGCATCAGTCAGATTCATGGTGGGCCTGGAAACATGGAACTTACTATATTTCAGAAAGCAGATGAATCATATATTAATGTAGATCAGTTTACATGATACGTTTAATTTTAATTCTGCCAAAATTTTTCTCATGCATATACGATCTTAAAATGGGTATCATTTATGGCTCTGCAACAGATTTAAGTTGTTGTCAGAAACCATATGTTTAAGTGAATGTTTAAGTGTATTACATATTATGTAATGATTCTGTCATTCCTTGGGGGAGTGTAGTGAGAAGCTGGGGCACATTCTAGAAATCCCCAAATCATCAGGGATGTTCACAGAGTAAACTGGTAGAAAGCCTTATTAAGTCTCTGTACAAATGAATTACCCTTTCAAATCCAAATACACGTTTGACGTTACCAGTGATCTTGACCTTCATGTTTATCCTTACAAACTTAGGCATTTTCAGTAGTAGATCTTTTGAATGTAATTATGACCTGCAACTTCCAAGACTGACCCTAACCCTAACCCTAACCCTAAACCTAACCCCAAGATTCACTAAACCCATCGGTAATGGATTTCTGAGCGGCTGACAAGGACGTACACTCCACAAGAGACGGAGGACAGGAGGACAGTCAACGGCTGTTACATTACATGTTGTTGGGAAACTACATTTTACTTATATAAACCATGAATATTTGTTATTAAAGTTGTTCTCCATTCTCAATGTTAAATATGGTTCTGAATACAGTGATGATGGAGAATCTTTGTCAGTTATTCTGTGGCAGGAAACAAATTGCACATTCCAAATTTCTAGCATTAAGCTAAAGAAATGATAGCACCTTATTCCAAAAATCTTACTTGAATATTGATCATGTTACTTCCATGTACATTTAAATTCAGCTGATGCTCTCTATTTTAGGCTTTGGGAACATCTCTCCGCACACAGAAGGCGGAAGGATATTCTGCATTATCTATGCTTTGCTGGGGATCCCGCTGTTTGGTTTCTTGCTGGCTGGAGTTGGAGACCAGCTGGGCACCATCTTTGGAAAAGGAATAGCTAAAGTCGAGAAGATGTTTGTGGTGAGTGAAGTGTTTCTGGTAACACCTTATTTAAAGTTGTCATCTATAATGCACTACACATCCTTAATAATGTACTATAATGGTAGCTATAAGAATTTATAAGGAATTGCAGCATCTTCTATTGACAGTCATAAGGCATTATTTACATTTACAGCATTTATTTATTTTTACGGCATACATATACATTTACAGCATTATAGTAACAATGTAGTAATAATGCACTATAGATACCTTCATAATGCATTATAAAGGTCCGTATAAGAATTAAGGATGCTTTTAAATGCATTATGAGCGTACCTATAGTGCATTATAGATAACAGCTTCATAGAGAATTCATAGAGCATAATGCACATGTCTATGTGTTATCCCTTTTTAGAAATATTTACAGCCATATGTTTATGATGTTATGAATGGGTTCATAGATTCTTATAAACCTGGCATTCATAAGTGAGAGTGGGGGGAAGGTAGAGCATTTACGGAGCCCAAAATCTCCAGTGGTGCCTCTGTCAATAATACAATACGCTCGCATTCAGTATTTAGTTTTAATCATTGGTACATTACATAAAAAAAGATTTTCTTCATTTGTTGATTAGGCTGTTTAGATTTAATAAACTACTGATGTAGCCTACATGACTGGCCACAGGAATGTATTTGTTGAGTGCTGGAAGGGGTAATAATAATAATAATATTAATTATCAGGGTTAAAAATATCTGACAATTAGAGTGAAATTCAAATGTGCTGGTTTAGGTGACATGTAATTTTGTAATTTGGAGAGCGGGACGTAGCAAGCACATAACCCTGACATCAGTATTTTTTAAAGTGCCATTGACATGCGGTCTTGTGTGCAGAAATGGAACGTGAGCCAAACAAAAATCCGCGTGACGTCCACCGTGCTCTTCATCCTTTTTGGATGCCTGCTCTTCGTAACCATACCCGCCATCACCTTTAAGCACATTGAGGGCTGGAGCACGCTCGAGGCCATCTACTTCGTGGTCATCACTTTGACGACCATCGGATTCGGGGATTTCGTTGCTGGTGGGTTTCAGTGAGTGAGATTGAAAGGAAGGAGTTCCAGCTGTTGCATTGAGTATGATCACAGAACTGTTTGTTCACTTATGTTTTTGCTTGGAATTAGGGCTATCAAAATTGACGCGTTAACGCGGATTAATCCAGCATCGTGATTAATCTGATTAAAAATATTAACGC
>JAODKM010000025.1:8332973-8346987 GCA_026780845.1 Petrocephalus sullivani
GGACTTTGAAACGCCTACACGCCCTCCGCACGCCAGCCAGATGCCTTGTCAGCGGCGGCTACGTGGCGCCGACCGGCGGTGGGAAGCCATCGGGAGCGGTGATCGCATAGTACCGGGACACATATGCCCGCTCCACGTGTACGCCGTCATTGATCACAACAGAGCAATGCAGCACTATTAGTGATCAGCGCGAGCTCCCCAGCCAATCGCAATAGGCACGATGAAGCAAGTAGGTCGGCGACAGCGCACGACAGGTACGGCTTTTTCCACCTTATTCTGTGACATATAGGCCTTTATCGCACGCATCACGCCTAAGAGTATATTTAGTTTCGTTTTTTTATATTGCAGCACCCGATAGGCCGGGATACGGTGTGCGTTACTTAAAATAGCCTGAAGTATCCGCTGGACTACGGTACTCGATATTGGTTTACAGTATCTAGCCTCTGGCCGGTGCTGAATTATAGATGATGGGTATATATATATTTTATTATAAAACGGGGTCATGAAAAAAATGACGGAATCTCACCGTGAATGACAGTTCATGCTCAGGAGCTATATGGAATAGTACAATAGCAATAAAAATACGCTTTATTATCGTGTGTGGCTAGAAGCGGAATGCTGGGAACATTGGATCCGTTTGAGAGGATGGTTTTTGTGGCCGTATTAAGTCGGTGTTGTGCGCAGGGCTGCCGGTGGGCTCCTGCCGGGGCGCCGGGGCGGCACTGGCCGCCGCGCTGTCCGTGCTCCTGCTGGCCGGACCGGCTCTCTCTGCGCCGCAGGTCTCCGGCTCTGGAAGGTAGGCTCCTTTGGATGGGCAGTCGTGTGAGAAACAGCCTGTGTGTACGCATTAGACATGCAGATTATTAATTAAAAAGAAAATCATTTAGTCATTTATTGTATACTGGCTGTTTCTGGTTAGAAATCAAAGTTACTTTTGCTTACTACGATAGCTACGAGGAAAATAAGTGAGAATTTTTATATTGTAGCACAGAAAAAAACTACTTAAGATACATTTATACGTATATTTCTAACATATGTGTTTTGCCTTATTAGTAACTATTATATATAATCATAGGTTTGCTATGCCTGTTTACTGCCTACAATAGCTACAGCAAAACAATGTTTTATGAATCATAGTTTAATAATAAATAATTTAACTAAAATATATAAGTATGCAGAATTACCAGGATGGTTGCATATAATTAAAGGGTAAAATGATGTTTTGCCTGATAGAAACAGAGACAAACAGTAATAGCAATTGAAACATTGTTCTTATTTGTTTCTTTAGGACGGACGCTTTGGAAGGGAGTCAGCCTTTGGCCATGATTAACCCTTTTGGTGCCGGGGAGGAGGTGAACAGGTGATTTGCGCAGATTGGCAGCCACGTGACTAAATACGAGCTTGGCATATTATCAGAACAGTACTTGGCGTACTGAAAGGCACAGCATTGCGCGTGGGCTCAGGGACTGCGGCCAGCACTGTGCATATCCCTTAGTGCTCTGCTGAATAATTTATAGGCATTGACTTGCAGGAACATAATTTGCAGAATTTACCATGCAGCATTGTTCCGCTCGTTATGAATTGTAACATTTTGAAGAATTATAAAGCTACTTCCATTAAGTGTAGAGGGGGAAAACTATGGAATTTCCTTTAAGAACGTTTAATTACAGAAATGTATGAATATTATATTAAATATAAATTTGCTTTGCCTGGACTGAGTATTCCATATAATGTTGGTGCAAGGAGGAAGGACATTTTTGCCATTTGAGTGATTTAGCTGAGGGTCACATGGTTTCGTGGTAGCTTAGTGAGAGGAGTTCACGGCTCTTATCGCTTCAAACGACCACCTTTTGGACTATCTCAGATGTCCTCCTCCCACTCTTCCTGGTAGCTAACAGTGTAACAGTGTAACAGTGCCTACCAGTGGAGGCAAAGTCCTCAGTCACGGTTACTACATTCTTATGAGGTTGCTACTGATGCTGTAGCTGATACCTGAGCTTTCTGCTGTGAGCTATGGACTGAATGATAACCAGTGTGCTATATATATAATGACACTGTTGACCTTCGACAGTTTACGTCAAAGCTACATCAAGGGTAATTTGAAGGAAGGACAGATGAGTCCTGTGCTCAACACTTGGGAACAAGGTAAAATATAACCTGTCCATCCATCCATCCATCCATCTTTCAGTCGTTTATCTGGTTTGTAGCAGGGACAACGCATTGATTTTAACTTTGTTGTCTGCACAGAGGTGTTCTTCCTGTTTTCCCTTCACGACTATGACAAAAGCGGGCAGATGGACGGTCTCGAGATGATGAAGTTACTCTCAGACTTCCTGTCCCACAATTCAGTGGGCCCACTGTCTGCTGACTCTGTGAGTGGCACCACATTGTCAGAGTGTGAGGGTTCAAGAAGAGGCACCTACTAACCTACTTTAACCTGTGCCCCCAAGACGTAATTACGACACATCTGTGTGAATGCGTACAGGATTTATATTACAACAATAGGGTGAAACAGAGTTGAAAGCCTTGGTCCACAAGGTTTCATAATTCATACTGCTGTTGGGAACCTTATACATCTGCATAGTATTATAATTAAAGTTCCAAATAAGTGTTTTCATGTGTTTTATTTTCAAGCTAGCAAGCTACTATAGCTTTATCAAACTCAGTGTTTGGCAGAAGTTAAATACATTGAGTCTGATTGGGGAACGTTTGCCCTCTTTGTGACAGATATCGCTTTGGATAGCAGTGTCTGCTAAAATGAAGTTAAGAAATGTGATGCTGCCATTTACATGTAATACTTAAAGGCTGTAATCAAAGAATAAAGGTATCATTTTTCTTTCAGGTCGTGTCCATGGTGGATTCTCTTCTGCAGACTCAAGACTTAAATCAAGACGGGATGCTGGACCCCTCTGAGCTGCTCTCCCTACCCACAGAGCCCCAAAATCCCAAGCAGCAGGCGGGCGGGGGCGTGGCGAATGAGCCGATCTCTGACGGCGTGGCCGCTCACGACTCGCACGGCGCTGCAGCCAGGGAGCAGCGGCAGGGGGACTCAGTGCCGGGACAGGAGACACAGGAGCATCAGGAACCACCCCAGCAGCTGAGTCAGCAAGGACAGGAGGTGCTGGGCGAGCGGGATGGAGGGGGGCAGGAGATGGATGCGGACAAACGGGAGGGGCTAGCTGAGGAGGCGGGGGAGGTGCATGACGAGCAGTCAGAGGAGAGGCAAGTGGAGGACTCTCAGGACCAGGTCAGAGAGGCCGTTCCTGCTCACCAAGGACAGCCCGAGATCTAATGGCCGGAACTGTGCCCAAAAAGGAGGAGTCAGCCTTAAAATGGGAGCACAGATGCGCCACTACACCCATCTCAGAGATGCAAGGGGCTGATTTCCGCTCAGTGCACAATAAGCACGGTCTGTCACTGCGGCTGGCTACTTGTCCCAAAGCAATTGCAATTATTTGCTTACCTCACCCAGCAGCTTACAATTGTAATTGTAATTGTAATTATACTTGTAATTGAAAAGCCAATTTCCAAAAGTTACTCAGATCATTTTTTGTTGTTTTTCAGATGAGGCCGCCAAGGCTTCCTCATCATATGTTACAGTACTGGGAACCAAAACTCAGTCCTCACATAATCCAACAAAGAATATCTGTTAAATTTCGTCAAAAACATCCCGTGAACAGAGTGTGTTTAAGAAATTTGCTCTTCAATTATACCCATTTATACAGCTGGATGTTTTACCAAATACAATTTGAGTATGTCCAATTCAGGTACATTTCGAAAGGTATAATAGCAGGGTTTTAAACTATGTTTAGGTCACAATCCACAATACATGTCCACAATACTGTTTTTTAATATCCATCTTTTCAATCAACCGACAGATTTCAGCATGCACCCTAAGGAATTGGTCTGTAATATGCATAAATCAGTGACGTTGTTCAGCCAAAATTAAATGTAGGAAATGAAGAATTTTACAGGTTACTGTGTGAAGGTGCATTTTTAATGCTGATTGTCACTGTGTTAAATACAGCTGCTTAGGCCGTGGTACAACACATGGTCTTTTCTAACCGCACACATCAAATAACAGACCAACACTCCCTTGCTAACTAAATATTTGGTAGCTGTAGGCGTGGTTTAATGGATGATAAGGGTCACACCCTGTAACCTTGGGGCCACAATGGGCTTTGAACAAGTGAGTAACGAAGGACTTTTAACAGGTCATGTTATGTGTCACAGTCCCTTTCGCATCTGAATTTTTTTTATCTGGCAATCAAATCGGACAACAGTAATAATAAATAAAAAATATAAACAATATGATAATAAAATTATATAGTATTGAGTATTAAATAAAAAATAATCTTCAGCCGCCCAAAATATGTTTAAACAGAAGGACCATGTTCCAGTCTAACCCTCCAAAGTGTGGCTGTGGGAGCCGTGAGTCACAGGAGTCATTTGGAGCCATATATTTGAAAGAAGTACTCACTTAACGCGGCGACCCGGCATGGTCGTATCAAATCCAGGCCAACACCAGCTCTCCCCCAGTTTTTGTGGGCCTCCAATTTCCTCCCGCAGCTAAAAGCTACCCATGGTGGTGTCAGTGAATTTTTAGTGTGCTGTAGACACCCTGCCATATCCTGGGATACAACTCCACAAATTCAGGTAGCAGATGAAACGTAAATTTCTAAATGCACATTATTATGTTTAAGAAAGTATGTAAAATTTGATATTCAACATTGGATATGATTCAAAGGTGCAATCAGTATCATCCTTAGATCCAGTGGAAATTCATATGAAATATATGTTTAATAATCAATATTTAATGAATAATTTTGATTTGACATGAAGAGGGAGTTGACAAGGTCACATCCCAACATATGTGACATCATCTTAAAGCCCTAACTGTCCTCTTTGATGCACAACAGGATTTAACAGAATGGAACATATAATATGAGCGATACGAGCAAAAACATGTTTTGTACAGAGAACAAACACGAATTTCTGGATCTCTGGAGGATATTTAAGTTAATCTGTAATTATTACACAATGAACACTAAAGAAGGAATAAAATAGATATGAGGACATTTCAAATTGTGATGCAAATTGTAAGCTGTTCAGTGACCTGTGAATACATGTACATAGTTCAAGTCCAGTATGAAAATTTCTGAAATGTAAATTTGAAGTTCAAATAAATTAGAGGTCGAGCTGAATACTTATGGCACTTTTTGTTATATAAACAAATTTCTATTATCATACCTTACGTGAGAACACCCCAGAATGATTGGCTAAAACATCATCCATTATCTATGAAAATGACAAATGAGAGGGAAGGTTGAACAGAATTAAAGTCTTCCTCTGTATTACCACTTATTCAAGGCAAAAAATCAGTGACTAATGTAAATACCATGTTATAGTATTTACACACCTTTGCCTCATGTTCTCACTGCAAATCAGGTTTCAGAAAGATATTTAATTCTGCAAGTGTAAAGCTAATTTTTTTTTTAACTTGATGTTTGCTAAAGTGTTATGCAATGCTATTAACTGTCAATATGCAGAATATTACCCATTTGTCACTATTTAATCACTCCTCATATATATTACTTCTCATTTAGGTAACTTGAATGAAATGTTAAAATTATCCTTTGTTTATGCTAATTTCAATGTGTTGCTTTTTTCCCTTTCATCTTCATGTCACCTAGAATTCTTTGTCTTAATATTTGCAAACCTGTCACCACACCTTATTTCCAAGTGACTTTAAATGATCATTCTGATCAATGTGCTATGATTCTTTAGAACATCTCCTTTTCAGCTAAAATAGCTATGCAGGAACATTCTCCTGGTCTGCATAGGCCTGTAACATCAGTGATATGCAAAATATGGAATTTGGGGGTACAAGTGACTGTACAACTTCCCCAAATACAATAAGACTTGAATTCTGCCGTGCAATATGTGCATAAAAATATACAGGAACATGCATTTTCCTACAACATTTCTATGCTCTCATCATTGTGAGAAGGCCTTGACCCTTGTGGATAGTAAAATAATGAGATGCATTGTGAATGGTCAATCACCTAATAGTAAACCAGCCACAAATAATGAAAAGGCTTCAGTTTCTCCCCCAAGTGGATATTAATAATAATAATAGCAGTTCTCTTACTTATAAACTTGCAATACCCTATTGCAGTAATTAGGTGGATGGATGGTAGCAAAGGTTTTTTAAAAATCTGTGTCTATTCTAAAAATCACCTTCCAGAACACCTATATCAAAACAGATTCCAGCTAACATTTGACAGCCCAGACGCAAGAGAAGCCTAATTGTTGTGATATGTACAGTATTTACTTAATCTGGCTTAACCCTGTCTTGAAATATGCATGTAGTACAACATTCAAGCTGAAAATGACACACTGCAGTTAGCCTAGCCGTTGGCAGGGAACTATGTAATCTCCATCAGTATGTAATTTTCATTGACAAGATACCAAAGTGCAAGAGAAGTGGTTTGAAGATGACATGAAACATTGATTACAGATGATTTATTTGTTCAATACAGATGATTTGTTTAAATTCATGTTCTCATATGCATTTTATGCATGTTTCCTGATGTTTACATCCCTTTATTCTGTAATTTAAAACATTGAAAATAAAAATCTAATAAGCAAATTTTTTTACCCCCCCCGAAGGCCTTTAAAAGAAAAGTACGTTTGCAACATGGCACGTCAATCACATACAAATGTGTCTATATATGGCCGTCTTAATCTAAAATTCATGAACACATTTAAGAGTTTAGTACGATTTGGGGAGTGACTGGGGAGGAATCGGTCTAATAAAAAAGAAAATATGATCATAGAAATCTGATTGCCACTAAACTGTTGAGTAGAAAGCCATTAGCTGAGCAAACATAAAAAAATAAAAACTTTCAGAGACATAAGTAAAAAAAATAAAAACAAAATTTTCCCCATCTGCTTTTAGACTCAGCTCTAAATCTTGGGTATCCCAGCGACTATCATTGACTCAATTCCACAGTGGTTCTGTCCACGTAAAATTTTGAAGAATCCTAAGAAATAAAATAAATAAATAAATAAATAAATAAAATCACAAGAAATTACTTGACAATCAGCACAGCTGAGTGTAGTGTAAACTTATGAGTTAAGAAGCTTAGAGGCACCGTGCATTTGGCAAAAGTATTAGTAAAATATGCATACAAGCATAAGATGTTCAAGATACCACAATCTGGATCTTACCATTGTCACCCCAGTCAGTGTTCCAAGAATTAGCGGCCAGCCAGTAGGGGGTGCCATTTTCCGTACCCCAGCCCAAAATCTTGATGGCGTGGCCGCCTACTTGCGAGCCACTCACATGCTGATATACACCTGGGAAAGATTGTATGATCACGTGATTCTTACTGAAACAATTTGCCGTTACAGGGACAGTGGAATTTCTCCCTACAAAGGCATTTCTGCATCAAGCATGGGTGAGGTAGTTGCTAAGTAAAAATCTTCGGACACAAGCTAATAAACTAAATTAATTTGCAGGATAACCATTACCTCGTGTTACAGAAATAATTAAAGATGTTCAGTCAAATAAGCCAATAACTGGGCTTGTGTAGCTCCCTCTGTGGAGGCCCGATCAAATCCTCACCAGACTTGTACAGTAGGAAGTCGTCATAGACTATGAAAGCGCCCTCTACAGGTCCATTCTTGTACAGCTCTGTCATGATCTCCACCTCCACTGGATTAACTTGGTAAGAACTCAGACCTTTGAGCAGAGAAAAAAGCTGCATTAGAGGAAGTTAAAATCAACAGGAAATCCTCATCGAACAACCTGATAAAGGACACGCATTGTGAAGCAAATCAAGTGGTTTAATCTAACCCAAGTTAGTGCCACAAACACAAACTTTTCTTTACATAGACATCAGGGAACACTTTAATGCTTTATTTGGACTTACGAGGCAAATGTCAGTGTCAACAAACTAATCATACATTATAATCATAATTACAATGATACAAGTTAGCTACCAAGCTATTAACGTTAATTTATTAAAATTTGTGCTATAAAGTAATCCATACAATAAACTACCATGAGTACAGACAAAGACTGGTAAAAGATCTTCAAAAAATATATTGGTCAGTTAGATGTTGAATGCTATCAGTAGAGAGGAATGGGCATATTCATTCTATAGCCAAGTCACAATCATCAAAATGTGAACATATAAGTTTTTCAACACACAAGGATGATGCGTTAATAGACTTTTGTCCATAAATAGCTTCGTATCACTTCATCTTGTCTACTTTAGCTTAGCACCCCATGAACTTACCATAACGTTTATCCTGTTTATAAGGGGGGGTGTAACCAGGCTCACACTGCATCAGGCACTGTGGTGTGTTCCCCCCCTCTCCCGTACAGGATGGCCGGGAGCCATTGACATGATGCTCACATGGTGGGATGGTGTAGGGTCGGCAGCCTACATGTAAGCAAGGTATGGCAACAGTTGCTCATTACCACATTCTACAGACTTAACTGGAAACATTTTCCATATTCCAATTAACTCCAATGGATTAATGAACTAATTCAATTTAACTGACTGTCAGTTAGAGCATCATGTGCGGCATCCAATCACAGGCCTACTAGACACCACTCACCTTCGTTTGAATCATATAGTCCACCAGTTACCAACCCATCCTCGGACCAGAATCTCCACGCAGCAGTAGGATATCCTCCATTGCATCTATAGAAAAAGTTTTTCAAAATTGTTCATTGTATGTTTTTCCCATACTTCTAAATGACTCATCCTGGTCAGGGCCATGCATATGCAAAAATGTTGAATTAGGGCAAAGACCTTTTGTACCAAATCAGTGTTTCATTTCATTTTCGCCGACCTAGAGTGAATCCAAGGCATATGGCACAAGGCTGGGGCATGGCACCATGGGTAAGGATGTCAGCCCATATCAAGCTCTCCACCCTTAAGGTTTGAGGTGTGCCACTGAAACGCTCTTCTTTTTTATTAAAATAATTTAAATGATAAAAAAAATGATTTCTAGAAATACTTCCAATACTTAGAATGAAAAGTTCCTCTCATATTTTCATGCACAGGTCATGGAATCAGCCCTCTATCTTCGACAAAAATCATGCCATGCATAGAGACACACAGACACGGTCACTCACCCGAAACCACAGTCTTTGCAGCAGGTCAGCAGGTCCTCGGCAGAGATCTCTACGTTTACCTTGCCATTGCTATGGATACATACTCTGTCTGACATAGCTTCAGATGCCCCAAAAGCCTGTAGTTACAAACACCCTGGTCAAAACCATGTATCAAAACAAGAAACCCCACTTGCTGAATTTTACCATAGGATTTGGGAACTATTTCAGCCCTATCATTTTTTCAACTCTTTGTACGTAGATCAAACCATAATCAAATAATCATCATGATAAATCACAAGTCTTTCAGACCTAATATTAGCAGAGAAGATGAGTTTATAGTGACTTTACTGTAGCCTTGAATGCAGATCCCTAGACATCATCACCTTAGAGGGGCTCCTTAATTTAAGATGGCCTTTACCTGCAGATGTCCCAGTCAACCAAGTAGATTGCAAAGGTACAAATAGCTCCATGATCATACGCGCCCCTATCACATTCACTGTGAACAAGAGCACCAGCTATGCAGGTACATGTACAGTAACTGCGCATTTTACCCAGCAAGAACCACAGGATCCCTGGTCTCTGATCTCCTTCATGGTGGGGCAATTAGGCCACTGCTCCCGCGGATCAAATTTATCAGGCAGCCTGACGTCCCCAGCGTACAGTTCCCTGCAGACGGGAAAAAGACAGAATGAAGGGGCTCTTTTACTGAGCCATTAGCAAATTACAGGAAAGTAAATGCAGATAAAGAGCAGCAGAGAGAGGCGGACGGCGACTGTGCAGAGGTTTGATATATTTCACAAGGTGGTGAGAATTCTTTCAGTTGGGGTGACAAACAGTGAGATGGGATTGGGAGAGGAAATCGCAGTTCATTAGAGGATTTCCTCATAGGGAGTTTCAGAAAGGAATGGGATTAATACAACCCAAAAAAAAAAAAACAGAAAATAAATATCCTGGTCAGACAGAGGAGGAAAATGAAACAAACTTGAGTCCAGGGCCAAAATTAGACTACAATATTGGTTTCAATAAAACATTTGAAGTTATCTGGGTCAAACAAAAACTAAAAATATAATACACAACATGCCAATTTATAGAGGGAACAAGGGACACCAGAACTAATTAAAAAGCAAAAGTTTCCTGACTTCTACACTGAGGCAACCATACTCTCTCCATATCAGATGGAACATAATGAGAGAGCAGATTATTAAGAATGGTGATTTCTGTGAATAATACAAAAGAATTTACCATTTAATCTGCAAAACTCAGTGATAAACAGCAACACTTTTCACCCAATGCAACAAAGACTCACAAGACTGGGAGCTTTGGTCCATCCATACGAGTCCCACACAGCTTTTTCACATAGCTGTAGTCAACCTTGTGGAAGTTGTGGCCAGCCTTGGGGTGAGACCAGAATGAAAATTAGATCCTTATATCATCTAATTATCTGGGCACAGCTCAGCTGGAGAGACAACGGGCAAATCATCCCACATATGCAATAACCTCGTTAATTTGCTTCTCATCAACCTCCCATTGAACCTCCATCATCAAATGGAAAGGGGTCAATCTAAATCAACTACACTGTAAGCTACATTCATTCCTGGGCTTTGATGCAGATACTTAAAATCACTTAAATTTTACAGGTCATATGTGTAACTAATATATATATATATATATATATATATACACACACACACACATATGTGTGTGTCCACAATGTGATAAAAACCTGTTACTTTTTACATTGTAGAGAAAACTCCATTTGATAATTTAATACAAATCAAAGAACTAAAAATGCCAAAAATCTAGTATTTTGTTTGGTTGCTTATGGTTAAGGTTAGTGATGGGTAGAGGACAGAATTGTTATAGTTAGGATTAGGGTTATGTCCATAGAAGAAATGAATGTAGAGTGCCCACAAAAAATGTAGATGCCTATTGTGTGGGTGTGTATGAGTGTTTTAGAATAGCATTTCTATTCTTAGGTAACTTTTTGATTAGAGCAATGCAGTATGAGGCTGAAAACGAATGGCGTGCCAAGAAACTGCTCATTTATTTATTTATTTATGCTTAAATCAGGCCTTACCAGCAATAACTACCAGTCTGCTTACCGTCCATGTTGTGTTGGCCTTGTTAATATAATTCACCATCTCCGGTGACAGTGGAGGGAGGTGAGCAGCCCAACCAATGGACAGGAACGACAGTGACAGGGGAAGGATCCACATTCTGCAACATGCAAAATGTTTACACACCGTTTCTTCCAACGATATTAATGTATAACAGAAACATATGCCTATAACTCAAAAAGTGCAGGCTGAGCTATGAATGCAGGTCCACCGCTAACCAGCATGGAAATCATGCTGGTTTTTCCCACCAGGGTAGAGTAGCTGGCTAAAATTTCCCAAGTATACAAGTGAAGTGCAGTAATAGGTCAGGAATGAGTCACTTTCGGTTTCACACCGTTCACATGGTCCTACCCAGAGCATTTACCCCGGAATCCCCCATCTAATCTAAAGTGCAGTATAAAAGCCATAAGCTTCCAACAGATAGTCCACCACATTCACGAGGTGTTTTAAACTGTGTTTTGTCTAACTTACGATATTCTGTAAAATAAAATAGATGCCGAGGAAATCTTAGCATTAATAAACGAGAGAGCAAATGAGGAAGTAACGTTCACCTTGTTCCTTCTGTTTTCCAACAGCAAGCCCATCATAAGCAAGGCACACATTCGGACGCAATTACTAACTTAAAAGTCAAATAAAACTTTCAATGTGATTGTTTTTAAGCGATGCATTTCACAAATGTGGTCAAGGCTGAGGCTGAATCAGTATCTATCGTAGATGCGGTTATGGTATGTAAGGAGAAGCTAGAGAATTCCTTATCGGTAACATCGAGCTCAAATTACTGAAAGGGGAAAACTCCCAAAGTATTACTTGTCAGCTGTAGAAGTACAAATCCCTAAATAAAACAAAATTAAACTTGAAATGCTATGGGGTATACCTTCTACGTAATTGCGAAAAAAAAGATACATGCTCGGCATTTAGATTTCACTTTTACAGTTTCTAATAATAAAGTACATCTAAAATCCTTATTGCAGTCAAGTCCTTATACGCAGTCTATAGTATCTGCACAACTGCAAATGTTAACTAAACATCCACAATCTTTCCTTCCTTCGTTTAACACAGACTACGGCATAAAATACATGAGAAAGGACAGGATGTTAGATAAGAAAAACAGTGCACAATAAAACAAGCATTAAACTATATTATACTGGCAGCGCAATAAACCGCTACTATGGAAAACAGCTATAGGCATAACACCACCGGTTTAACCTACTGATGCTTTAGTAATGATTTAAGGGAAAGATCAGTAACCTGCACGCTCCTTGATTAGACTGGCATTGCATTTGTTACACGTGGGACCGGTGTTACGCCGAAGAAGGCATCAGAGCTGCATTGCAAAGCACCTGCTTGGCTGGAGATGCCGCCCGAGGAGACCGCCGCCCAGCGCCGCTTCTCCGATGCTTTCGATTCGCCCCTTTTCGTCCCTTAGCGCAGCATTTCGCCACGGCGTCATATGACCGTCACGTGGCCACCGAGCCGGCGGTAGTCACGTGGCCCTAGGAGTTCATGACTATTTCAAGTCCCTGAAACTTCCAGCGCCAGCTACCCATTGACTTACAATAGGTAAAGTGACTTTATGTGTAGTGTATATAAGGAAAAAAATTTCAGCGACCTTTTCTGGATTCCAGAAGTAAAGCTGTTTATTTTCAATAGGGTGACTAGATAATCCATGTCAGGGAACACACTGAGTTACTTCAGGTTTTACAAGCTGCTTTAAACCTGAAAGGGGCTTTGACTGGTTTGTTTCCTTGAATGAAAGACTCATCCAGCAGTTTCACATTAACATTAGTGATACACGAATGATTATAGGACACTGACCAATCAGCACACAATGATAATGCAGTACTTACAGTAAGTGAAATCCAGGTCCTTTTCATTGAAATGGCAGTTTACAAATCCTGTCCGAGCTCTAATTGTCCAGAGTGACATGGATTATCTGGTCTCCCTATTTTCAATTTATTTGTGCATATACAATCCACACTGAATAAAAGTCAGTCCTTACAATTATATTATATCATCCATTTAACATAATGTGTTTATCTTTATAATAGCCGATATTTAATCATTATGTACCTATCAGTTGCATGACTTACTAAACGTTTAACTACATGACACATGCATTTGCTAGGCATGAAAATATAACTAATTTTAGAAAAGTATTTAAGATGTATATGTATGTATATTCACAAGTATAACACATTTTACAGAACTGAAATTTCTTGTTACAGTATTGATATCTTGAGGGTGCCAGACAGAATTTAATTATATAAAAAAAACAACAGTTGCTGCTGTCCAATCAGAACAATGCATGTGCTTCACGGTCTGCACTTTAAACTCAGTTTTACATCCCCAATATACACAAAATTTGCACTGTCCTGTCTCAGCACTTTGTTTAGCACAGTATATTAAGTATATAAAATTGTCCATTAATATATTGTCCATTAATGTGTGCATGTTAGTAGGTAAGCTGACTCAAATTTTTCGAATGAAACATTTTTATTCTCCTGTTTCCCGACTTTAAATTTGAACTGATGTTTTGCAGGATTCACTTTCAGGCAAGTTAAGACATATCTGCAGAGCCGGCCCAAGGCATAAGTGAACTAAGCGGCCGCTTCGGGCCCCCATGCCACCAGGGGGCCCCCATGAGTGCTTGAAATGTCAAGATATCTTGATTTAGGTGGTGGTGGTGGTGGTGGTTGTGATGGTGGGGGGGGGGGGCAAATCAAATTCTGCTTAGGGCCCCATAAAGGCTCAGGCCGGCCCGGCA
>JAODKM010000025.1:8356310-8375003 GCA_026780845.1 Petrocephalus sullivani
GGGTCAGCTCCAGGCCCACTGAGAGCTATGTTGTCTGGGGTCAGCCGCAGGCTCACTGAGTGCTATGCTGCCTGGAGTCAGCCCCAGGCCCACTGAGTGCTATGCTGCCTGGGGTCAGCAGCAGGCCCACTGAGTGGTATACTGCCTGGGGTCAGCCCCAGGCCCACAGAGTGCTATGCTGCCTGGGGTCAGCCCCAGGCCCACTGAGTGGTATGCTGCCTGGGGTCAGCCCCAGGCTCACTGAGACTATGCTGCCTGGGGTCAGCCCCAGGCCCACTGAGTGCTATGCTGCCTGAGTCAGCAGCAGGCCCACTGAGTGCTATGCTGCCTGGGGTCAGCCCCAGGCCCACTGAGTGCTATGCTGCCTGGGGTCAGCAGCAGGCCCATTGAGTGCTATGCTGCCTATACTATCCTTCAGCCTGCCTGGTATTCATCTTCAGATTCTAGCACCATATTTAAGCAGTTAAGTTTACAGTGTTTAAGTGTATCATAGTGTAGTTTATTTTTAGTTGAATACTACATAATGAAAGATAGTCAAAATTACTCTTTGGGCTTCTTTTTTTTGATAATTTGTATTTTTCCACTGCATAACCAAATTCTATCATGCGGGACCTATTAGAAGCAGGGGCCTTCAAAATATCAAGCAAAATGAAATGGACAAACTGTGTATGAGTCACACCTTTAAATGTTGATACAAAACTGCATGAAGAGATTGAGGAGTATTTTCGATTCCTAAAAAGAAACAAAAGAATTTCAAGAATAGATAGATAGATAATGATAGAAAATGTCATATCTTTAATAACTGGATCATAACTTAAAAATAATTTGGGGAATTTAAATAATAATATTAATTAGCTGTGCAAGATAATAAATTATTATTATCTGTTTATATACTAACAAAAATATTCAAATGGTATTCTGCTGAATTTGCTGGATATAGGGTGATTTACGGAGCTAAACAGTTATTTAACCTATAGAGCAAATTTAACAAATTTAAACTTATCATTTGCAGAGAATGTTACGACATAAAAATATGATAAAAAATAAGAAAAATCTTCGCAAAAATGCTTTTAAATGAGAGTCATTATTTAAATTATCTTTATGAAAACTACAAATATTTTAATGTATAAAAAGGCAAGGATGATTTAAATCTAGTTGCAGAATAATCCAAAACGCTATGCCGAAGATAAGTCTTGCATTTATCAGACTGATCCGGTCGATCTAGATATTTCACATATATTTGAAGAAACGTATTATTCTATAAAGTAATTGATATTTATATTGACTACATTAAAGGTGATATTTCTTCTCCACTGGCAAAGTATAAATTAGTGACATTGACCTTTTTACAGGTCTATAACTGCTTTTCACAGAAAAATCTCCTGACAAATTTTTTTTTGTATTTGCAAAAACAGAGGCAAATCACCGTTTCCTACTGAAACACAACGAAAGGGTTATGCAGTGACTATTGTAGTAATACCTTAAACCTCTGATTAAATATAATTGAAACTGAATCTCTTGTTTCATTAGTAATAACGAAAAAAAGAATTATTTGCACAATAAGTAAATTATCAACACAAAAATATTTAAATATGCAGTTGGCAGAGTCGTCTACAATTTTATTAGTAAGAATTCAGATCTACCTCAAGTGAGGGTTTTCTGTAGATTGGAATCATTCTATTAATTTTACCTGCCGAGAAATTTGCATGTTCTTCGACCAGAAATATAATGAGGCGTAAAATGTACATCTTACAATGTGCGCAGTGGGTTATAATTAGTAAGTATAGTATTAAATAAGTATTTATCCCTCACCTAAGCTGAGGTGTCTCCTAGCGCTCTCGGGTCCTGCAGAGGAGGGCAGGCTGTTCAGTACTGGGGTGTCGCAGGTCGATGGGGGCCAGGAGGTCCCAGTGTCGGAATTCACGTACGATGCGCATACATTGTGGTAAGATTCTCCAGGTAATCCATAACTTGCATGGAAGTTGGTTGTGGCGCTTATTGAATTAGTGTGTCGTTGGCTGTATGTTGCGTCCTTAGGTGCGGAGGTGTGGGACCCGGCAGGGTAGGCGAAACCAGCTGCGTGCTGCGGACTCCTCTCCCGGGGCGCTGGGACGGTGTCGGGGCCCGCCTGGATCCACGCAGGATGGCCGGAGACCGAGCTGCTTTGCTGGGAGTGCGATGCCGTCTGTAAGTAAGGCAGCACTGAAAACACCGGGGTTACCGGGCTGTTTGGTGCGTAAACGGCCGGCGGGACCGCAGAGCTGCGCAGGAACGCGGGACCACAAGGCGGGCATCCGTAGCTGGGAGTCATCGCTGCGTCTTGATTCATGACCAGGTGAACATTGGCACTGACGCTAACTTTTGGTATATAGTGAATAGACTAATTAATTGATATTGATTGTGAATTTTAATCCTCAATTTTTAAGATCTGGTCGTGTTTCGCGGTATTTCCAGATTTAACCGTATCCGTTTGGACGTCCACTCAAAGCATCCAAGCTCGGCAGCACAGCATCTTCAGTCCTTAATAATGTAAGATACTCGGGACCTCAACAGGCAGAGAGGATCCTCAACTTCTCGGCCGGCCGTGAAGAAACGAGGCTTAAGACTGATAAGCTGGAGAACAAACACGTCTCTTCCTCTCCCAGCCCATACTCCACCCTCCAGATTGTCTTCTGGTTATATGTATGTTGCACTACAAAACAGTCCCAAAAACCATAACTAAAGTTGGCAAGTCAATAATAAATATATAATATAATTCTGTTTTCTACAAAATGTAAGGGCGAAACTTACAGAGTTGCAAGAACAGACTTTACCATTAAAAACTAAAATAATGCGTTTACGTTTACAAACGTGATCAAATGGTTTTAAGTGTCTTATAATACAGTAAAACCATAAACTTAAAATAACTTAGCTACAAGCAAAACCCTACCACCAAGTACAGGCCTATCTCCGAAGACAAATATCAGGTTTTTCCTCTTTCAGTGGGATTATATGAGAAACCTGACCATCTCATAATTATTTAAGTAAATGCCAGCTGTCTAAGTCCATGACTGTAGTATGTCAGTGTAGAAAGGCATGCAAATATGTATCCTGACCAAGTGAAGGGGTACCGCCGACCCATTTTGCTAAGTGTTGGCTGAGTCTGTCTAGTGTTACTGTAGGTAGACCCAAACAGAGTGAGGAATTGCACCGGCCCACCACCTACCATTAGACAACTTGTCGCACAGAATCGTGCAACCATTTGTTTCCTTTCATCTGATATAAAATAGTCGTCAGACTCGTTTCTGCTCCTGACTTAGTGTGGTTGAATCAGAGCTTAAAAATGTGCCAAAGTGGTCCTCAGAGTTGGACGTAATCACTGGCCAGCTGGCTTCATACATAAGAGTGTGTTACTTTTTTGCTTTTATCCGACACATTTTTTAAAACAATATTTCCATTACTGCATTTACCATTTCACTCATTTAAATGACCTTCGTTCCCACTGGCCAATTCAGTATGAAACAAACGATATGTGAATTACTTAAATAAATGCTGAAATGGTGCAATTTAACCCTGTGAAACACAATTACTTGCATTCTGGTAAGTTGTGTACATGCTAATTGTGCCGTATGCTTTGCCGTGAGTATTTCACTGCTTGTGGTCAAGCCACTTAAACATAGGCTGTTGAAGAAAAAGAATGTTTAGAATAACGCAAAGTTATTAGCCAGTTCTAACACAAGAATATACTGTCTGTTGATAAAATCCGATTGCTGTCACTTGGGAACTTGACACTTCAGTAAGTGCTTCAATAAGTTTAGAAGGATCCTTTCCAATACGTCTTTAGCTGGACAATTACATAACATCACAATGCGCTGACAACAGGTTTGGTCTCAAAGAGGCGATCGTAATTGATAATTGAAACTGAAAAAAAGGTGCCATCAGCAATGTCATGTTTATTTCTCCCGGACAAACTCGAAAGGACAAAGGATTCGCAAGCTTAATGCGCTGAGACGCTGGCAGTTGGGTGGGATACGGCCGTCGCTTGTGGCTGCCTTGCTGACAGGCTCTGATGGAGACCAGAGGACCAGCTCTCTTTGGTTCTTACCCTATATAAACAGTTTGTAATGCTGTTCCTCTACAGCTGATTAATGCTCTGAACATTGACTACTGTCATTAACTATATTAATGAGGTGTTGTGTAATGGATAGGAGTAAATAGTGGATATCTTGAATGGGGATAGATGGTGTAGAACTGGACTGTGTGTGTGGTCATGTTAGTGGTGGGGACCCAATGTCCCCACAGTGTGATAAAAACCTTTTATTTTCTACCTTGTGGGGACATTTTTTTGGTCCCCATAAGGATAACCTCAATTTTATAAAAATCTGTGCCTGCAATCACAAAACTAAAAATGCCAAAAGTTTCATATTTTGTTTGATTACTTATGGTTAAGGTTAGGACTGAGTTGGGGTTAAGGGTGTCATAGTTGGGATCAGGGTTATGCCCATAGGAATGAATGGAGTGTCCCCATAGTGTCTGTGTGTGTGTTTGTGTTTGTGTGTGTGTGTGTGAGAGAGAGTGGGAAGTTGGATCAGACATGTAGACGCTGGGGTATAATGTCTGGCTGTGGCCCCCTCTTCCTTTGGGCAGACCCCTGGCAGACCGCAGTGGCTCCAGGAAAGACGGCCAACGCACCGCCAACAATGGATGGCCCCAGCCAACATCTCCAGATCCTCATGCCTGATAGTGACACGGTGTCTAAAATTTGGTTTAGTTATAGTTCTCTGAATCAGGAAAGTAAAAAGCTACAAAATGTCAATTTCTTCAATAAATAGAATACTAGTATTTAACTTTTAAAGCTACTATGTATGATTCACTGCTCTAGAAACATCAATAATATGTAGTGTATAAATATGTTTACTAATCTTGGAATAGGTAATATAACGTACTGTCTTTTTTGGATTTTGCGTTACATTGGGTTTTTTATAAATTCAAATAAAAAGTAATTTTAATTGTTAACATATTTTTCTAAGTATTCTTGTTGAATATGTGTTGTTTAATATTTCAGGACTGTTATAGACCTTCCAAAGTAGGCCTATATCAAAATCAGCTTGCAGAATATTCATATGAAACCATCTTGACATTATGACCAAATAGGCAAGTGTACGTTTACTATTTACGGCACAGCCTTCTGAACCATCAGCGTAAAAAAGACACTGTATATTAGGTCGTGTGATTGCTGTCACTAGACCATGTACCCTTTCTGAGACTTCCTCAGCCTGAGACGGCTCCAGATTGTCCCACCCTGTGCATGCCGCACTCCAAAAAGGAGGAAGGGGGATCTTCTGGCATCTGTTTGATAAGATCGGGCCAGGATGGTGCACCAGAGCTGCAGATGAGGTGGGGCTTCATAGCGACAAATACAGAACAACAGTGACCGCCAAATGCATCAATACGACGTGCAGTATACTAGGCAGGTGTTGCTCAGCTACTCAGTGTAATACCAGCCCATATATGTGGTATAACAGACCTGGTTACCCCAGACAGATTAACACCAGCAAATCAAACTCCATATAACTAGAGTGATTGTTGAAGACTTTGTCATTCTCTAAATGAATCTGTTTGCCATAACTGCTAATCCAGTGCAGGGTCATGGTGAACCTGGAGCATGTTCCAGGAAGCCTCGGATGCATGGGAGGGAACTCCACGACGGGCATTTCAGTCCATCACAGGGAAGGTCACTACATTTATTCATTTTAAATGAATCTTCCACCATTATGTTGCTTGGATCTTCTATCTCAACATGTCATTTGTGATGAGAACGTTTGCAGGCCTTGCTCTGACTGATGGTTTCATTTCATTTCATAGTTGTACTTCCGATTCTCTTTGGGTCCTATCCTGGCAATTTACAGCTTCTGTAGAGACACTTTGCAATCGAGGTACCATCCTTATTCAAAACTGCTTGAGTTGCAGTTGGACAGAAAGCTACTAGATGCCATAAATAAATGAAAGAATAAATACTGGTGTTACTGGTTTTCAATTATAAAGCGGAACATGATTTTCATAAAAATAACAGTCTGACCTCCAAACTTCAAAACTTGATAAATATAATATTGCCATTTTTTTCAGGAGGAGCAGAAGACAGTAAAAGTGCCTTGAAAGGATTCAGAACAATGGGGATCCGGAGTGGTGCTTCTTATCTGCTTCTGGCCTTATCCAGGATTGTCTGTGTAAGGACCCCCCCCCCCCCATCCCCTAGCTGATGGGTTTCCGACTATGGGCACTCTTATCAAGCAAACGTGACGTCAGGGCTGTGGATGGGAATGCAGGAGATTTTCATGCTAGCATGGAAATTCTGCCCCCAGAATGCTGATTGGTCCCCCAAACAACACAACCCCAATATGCTGACTGTGTTGTATGTCACACGGGACAGGGCCAGATGGGCACCAAACCTGGCAATATAGAGTATTTTACAGTTTCCAAAATTGATGGATAACCTGTCTATTACTGATTATTATAACAGCTTAAACTATGTCCACTTCTGTATATTGTTAGGTGAATTGCCACTGACTTGGGTGAATTACTAGTAAGTAAACACAGGTAATAAATAAATAAAAGTAGGGAACGCTTCTGAATTTTTGAGGTACACCTTCCTATCACAGTTAAAGTGAATCCATCACACAGGCTGCTTACAAAATGCTTATCATCACTTCAGTACTACTGCTATGTGTTGTAGCGTACCCTCGTTACATCTTTTTTTTTTGTTAATGTACTTTTTATCAGAAGTACAAATTTTCCTCATCCAGCTCTTTGTTTTTCAGCTGTAATGATTATAATAGTGAACAAATGGGGCTGCTGTCCTTCATCTGCCAGTGAAAACGCTAAATGCTGTCTTGAAATATAGCGGCGTTTTCCCTATGAGGTCACTTGTTTTGTCTAGCAGGCTTGTGTGTGAGCGCTGCTTCCCAGCCCCAGGACCCCAGCCAGCACTAAATCACTATATATATATATATATATATATATGCTGTGAGGCTGCCTGTGAGAAACTCTGCACCCCCCTTGCCAGTAATATACTTCTGAAATGCCAGTAACCCCTGTCTTTATACAGTACCTGCACACCCTCACAGAGCAATCCAACCATTTCAGCATAAACTGCATATTTTTACTAAAACGTTTTACTCAAGAGCTGTTTTGGAAGATGGTTGGATGAGAAGGTGAATGGATAGATGCATGGTGGAATGGATGAATGGACAGGTGGATAGATAGAAGCATGGTGGAATGGATGGATGGATGGACAGGTGGGTGGATGGATGGATGGACAGGTGGATAGATAGATGCATGGTGGAATGGATGGATGGACAGGTGGATAGATAGATGCATGGTGGAATAGATGGATGGATGGACAGGTGGATGGATAGATGCATGGTGGAATGGATGGATGGACAGGTGGATGGATGGATGGACAGATGGATGGATAGATGCATGGTGGAATGGATGGATGGACAGGTGGATGGATGGATGGACAGGTGGATGGATAGATGCATGGTGGAATAGATGGATGGATGGACAGATGGATAGATAGATGCATGGTGGAATGGATGGATGGATGGACAGATGGATAGATAGATGCATGGTGGAATGGATGGATGGATGGATAGATGCATGGTGGAATAGATGGATGGATGGACAGATGGATGGATAGATGCATGGTGGAATAGATGGATGGATGGACAGGTGGATGGATAGATGCATGGTGGAATGGATGGATGGATGGACGGACAGACTAATTATTTTGTAATTATTTTGTTTTGCTAAATAAAAAGTCACTGTATTACGTGTTTCCAGCTCCCTCTTAGAGCAGCAGATGGACATATTTCAAGTAAAGAAAAGAGGATGAAATAGAAGCAGTGATAAGGCCGCAGATCAATGGGAACAGGAGAAAGCCCCAAGCCTCATATTTCATGACAACTATCAGAGCCTTTGGCTTGGATGGGGGGGCGATGGGACAGGGGGTGCCGCCAATGCAAACCTTGCGCCCCACAAACGTATCCCAAATCCAGGGTTCCTGCATGCCTGGAGGGAGGGGGTGGCCGCTGATGGCAGAAGTATTACCAAAACATGTTATCTTTCCAGCAATAATCTAGTCAAAGTCATGCGGCGTAAAGATGCACACTAGAGATTAAGGAGCATTAAGTGGCACCACCTGATCCTAGAGGCGATGGCACGGATAAACACGTTCTCATATTGCGGGAAAACTCGTTCCTCCTTCGGAGTGAAAAACATATAACTTATCTAAGCATATCAGTGCTATTTGGATGAGTGCGAAAACAGTGTTTTATACTGATAGAGATAACATGGGTGACGCCGGGTTTGGGACGCTGTGCCGTAGGTAAGGGGCTGCTGCTTTAACGCCGGACGGGTGACGCCGGGTTTGGGACGCTGTGCCGTAGGTAAGGGGCTGCTGCTTTAACGCCGGACGGGTGACGTCGGACTATTGACGGAAGCAGAGGAGACATACTGCAGAAAATGACCACGGCGGGGATTTACTGTAAAAATAACATCTGTGCATGTTTATGATGGAGGAGCATCCGAGCGCCCAGGAGCTGAAGGCACCGGACCGCAAGGTGCGCTGGACTGCCTGGTGCCAAGTCATCCTCTTCGGATGGACCGTAGTGATTATCGTGGCGGAGAGAACCGCACGTAAGTGTCCGTTCTGCAGAAAATACGGCATTACGGTACATCCAGATTGCCAGCGAGCTGTATTTAAGCCCAAGTAGTTTGATATACTGTTCAATTCGTGTTATCGGTCTATTCTACACATTTTACAGCATGGGAAAAATCGACTTGTGAAATGACTGTGTCTACACGTTGGTATGAATATTTTAAATAGTTGAATCTGTCTCGCAGAAATAAATGCACGATAGAAATGTGTATTCACGGGGAGTTGCAGAATTGTACATTAGGCAAGCGCATTGCGTCGTAATGTTATAATATGAGCGCTTTTTTAAGTTCTTGGCTGTGTGATGGCGCAAGGGGCGTTTCCCTTACGGATGCTGTACATCTGTACGGATAGTGGACGAGGATCTAACACAGCCTGTGCAAATGGTGCATTGGCAAGGGAGGGTTCACCTACCATCAGGTTCATTGTCAGAATAGGAAAATAGTCGGGTTTATTATTATTTTTTTTATTATTATTATTATTTTTTACATATTACTGTGTACATATATATGAATATATTTGTGTAATGTGTCTATGCATTACAACACGTAACATTGCCAAGAGAAGAGTTAAATCACAAATCTACACATGATTAAAAATGACAGTCTGTCTGACGCCAAACTGGTGCGTGAACGTTACAGTTTGCTTAATCATGTTTTTACCGAAGCAAATCATTAACCTCCCTGCGATGTTCGGCACATTACTTTTGTCGTTACAAGCTATCAGTGAAAACAATACGAATGACCTATGACTGAGCAAAATCCGAACCTCTGACCAGACATTATCTTGCAGGAACAAAGCGGAATTTATCCTGCAAAACTGCTAAATATTATGTAATAGTTTCGGTTCATTTTAATTGAAACCCCATTATATTGAAAAAACAGCAGAAACGTGATGCAATTTTCCTTGACAACTGAGCAATAAACAGGCATCCTTACAATAAGAAATAATTTTTTTTTTAATTATAGACTAAATCACACAGGAGCATTAAAATTATATTTAGATCTCACACAATTTTCTCCATAAGCACTTATTCAGTGAAAGGTCACAGTAAACCAGGAGCCTTAAAGCACACCACCTCACTAATCTATATGAGGAAACTGCACTACATACAACTGTACTATATATGCACGATATATACATGACAAGCGGTGAGGTGCTCAGGACACAGTTTGACTTACATGTAGGGGGGGATAGGGAGACAGTTCATCCATAGCACACTTTTAGCACATTAGCAACATCCTCTGCATTTTTGCCATGAGAGCTGCGTGATAAATTCTCACCTTAAGACCAGCTGTCACCCGCAGCAAACCTGGGATAATATAGTACTCAGGGCTATCTCTTGTAATACATTATTCAATTCAATTCAATTTATTTTGATATAGCCACTTTCACAACAGAGCTGTCCCAAGGCACTTTACACGAGTGTGTTGGGGTTCATTATTATATATTTAAGAAGGCATAATGCAACACAAAACAGGGAATAAAACACAAAGAAATGAATTAAAGAAAGCAAGAAAGAAAGCCGATTGATAATACTTACTGGCTCTTTCTATTCACTGAATGAATAGTTTGATTTTTAAAGATGAGACTATTTTTGCTGTACACTTCAAGTCAAGTTGGCTTTATAGTCATAGCAGCCATATGCAGGTTTATAACGGCACAAAATAACATTGCACATATATACACCAAGTGGGGTTTTTCACAATATTTAAAGTGCAAAAAAAGTGGAGCAGTGGTGGCCTAAAGGCAAGGGGAGGACACCTATGATTGAAAGGTTGCCGGTTCGATTCCCTGACAAGGTTCCACTGAGGTATCCTGGGCAAGGTACCACTCCCAAGCACTGGTCCCTGGGTGGTGAATTAGCTGCCCACTGCTATGTCACAGTGTCACATATGGGTTAAATGCAGAGGATGCATTGCATTGTGTGCCAACAATGACTGTTAATCGCTTCAAAAAACATGACAGTGCAAAATGGGGGGGTTTGTGGGTACAAGGGCTTGTCTACATGATGCATTTCTGTCTCTCTGTTGCTAATATTTTAGAACAAAGACCATTTTAATGACCCCAGAGCTAAAGAGGACATTGTTTTGTCTTTTGATAGTGATCTATTGTCTGGTGTACTACCTATGGATGGGGCACTTTAGGAGGGCTGGGCTGACCTTAGGCCTGGGTCTACCAGGGAGTTTGGTTCAAGTGGTGAGTTTCAAGTGGTATTGCGAGGATGGAGCCCAGCGAAAGTCCTGTCTTCGCTTCATACACATCCTGCACCTGGGGATCTTCAAAAGGTCAGCGTGACCGTACTCTGCTCTGAGCCACTTAGCGACTTTAGCCAGTTACAGAAGAGCTGCGTCCACTATGCAGGCATAAGGCATGTCTCTGGTTTGCCCCCTGTTGGCAGGCTGTGGGACTGCATGCGGTGTCTGTGGCACTCGCCAGAGTCGGGAGATGGGCTTAGTGCCGTTGTAATGCAGCAGGCTGACGTTTCCGCCCTCCGCCTGTTGGAGGCGCTGTTGCTAACCCTTCCGCAGACTGTTCTGCAAACCTACATTCTCCTCACCACTGATGAAGGAATTCTTTCCCCAGGTATGTAGTTCACAATTATATACATTACGGTTCACATTTAAGATACTAGAGGGGCGGGTTACAATTTATGTGTGCCCCCTTGGGATTCAAACCCACAACCTTTGCCGTGTTAGTGCAATGCTCCATCCTGTTCTGTTCCCTCTTTCTTAGTGTAAAACTAGTTCGTACTATGCTTAAAAATGTGCTGAAAAAATTATGAGTAAAAGTGGCTGAGAAATGGCTTCAATCAAGTTACATCCCAGAATGTAGTATTGATATTTGGGATTGAGATTACTTAGTTCCAGTGTGACTTTAGAAGCATATACTGTTTAAATTTGTTAATTATCTCTGAGTAGGCCGACCCTCTTTGAGTGTTAGCGCTACACGTTAGTGGCTTTAGGCCTTCAGTCACCACCCATCATCCACCTAGAACTGGTTAGCCAGTGCTGGGCTGTGATGCTTTTGAAACAAACACGTAGCAGTATTAATAAAGATAAACATTACTAATCCTTCCTGACCAACATAAGCAGTTAGATGAAGGATGGACTATTATTATATTACTAATATTGCTAATATAAAATATGCCCTCCAAATCATAGTGTTGGACTACGTACACTATATAATAACTAATTTTGTAATTAATATTTAATAAGTCTAAAATGATCTGGAATACTTCACCACAGATGCTGGATCATTCCTGTCCAGTATAAATTAATTATAAATACGAATGATGAATCACTCATAAAGATCTTCTTTACGCAAAAATTTAAAAACTTCACTCGGTTTGAAGCTTAAAAGCGGTTTTAATGTGCTTGCGTTTGTCGGCATATGTATGCAGCCCTGCTGTTGTGTGCCGACTTGTTGACTTCCTCATCTCTTGGAATGAAAACTGTTATATCCTTGCTAAGGATCGTACCCGTACACACGCCACCCCTCCCCCTCCCCTGCAGTGTCTCTCTGCTGCGCGCTCTGCCTGCTCTCCACGTCCTGGGCGCTGGTGCTGTACAGCCGCGCCTGCACCCTGGTGCGACCCGGGCACCTGGCCATGCCCCCCGCCGCCTTGCTCTGCCAGTTGCTGTGGAGGGCCAGCATGCTGGGAGCCCGGATAGCCAGCCTCATGTTCTTCATGAGGGTCTTCTGCGGATGGATCTACGGCATCATAGGTTAGGCCATTGGTCACCTGTCGCAGCGCCAGGATCCTGTACTGGGGTGGTGAAGGGTGGTTTACATCTAAAAAGACTGAGTGGTGTAATACCTAGCACTAGACATTTCAAACGGGGTGGCCCTGTGGGTTAGGACCCTGTACTCAAGGTCAGAAGGCCGCCAGTTGAGCGAGGCCCTTAGCCCCAACTGTTCCTGGGACACCGGTTAGTCCTGCACTGGCATCCTCACTAGCATTGGATAAAATGTTAAATTAATGTAGTGTATACCCATGAAAGTAAATAAAGCATGAATTTAAGTAAATATTAGTCATTTGGACACTCTTTTTTGCCTTTTTTTGTCACTGGGGTTGTACCCTCAGGGGTCTGCCAGTTATACTCTAGCTGCAGGCAATTTTGCCTTTAAAGGTACAGAAATGGACTCTGAGGAACATTTTCATACCGTTGGGGGTACGCAGTTAAGATTAGCTTTGAAAGTTAGTTTGTGCTTCGTGAGGCTTCGTGTGCTCTGTTTCCGCTTCGGTCCTGAGAGCGCCATTAAAACCACACACCTCCTGTCAGGTGTTATTGTTTTTAACACACTATATTTAAGTATTAATATGGTTACAAAAATAGTTGTATTGTATGTACTACACATCTCATTCTGAAACTAACATGAAATATCTATAATGAAGGAATTTAGTGCATATTATTTATATTGTATATACTGTTTATATGTATACATAGTGAATACTGTAGATAGATAGATAGATAGATAGATGGATGGATGGAGGGATGGATGGATGGAGGGATGGGTGGATGGATATCTTAGCCTTGTGCACCATGCTGGGAGCAGTCTATGGGACCTGCAGTCATAGATCTATTTACTCTCTCTGCACTGCAAGGCTTCCACTGGCTGATCGCGTCCCTGTGGCTCGTCACTCAGCAGACCGACATCTGCAGCAGCCCTTGGCGATGGCACCTCTTCAACTGCCTGCTGGGAGCCGTGCACATCTTCTTCTTCCTGAACGTCAAAGATGGACCCTCCAGGTTCCGCATTTCCAGCTTCTACCTGGTGGGTTTGGGGTGACTGTCTCTCTCCTGGTGCTCAGGGTGAACTTTGGACGTGCTGGTGAAGCTTATACAGCCCAAATGAAAGAGGCAGTGGTGCTCTAGAAGTGTGGATAGAAGTGTGCTGGATTTGGGGGCACCACCAACCAATCAGAGGCCTGCTTTTTTATCTTTTTTTAATTGGTAACTCACCGACCAAGACAACTGGTACAACTTTTACATTAGCTTCATAAATGTTCTAAATTAAGTATGGATTATACCTGCTTCATTACAGAGTCAGTTTAATAGGCCAAAGACATGGTCCACTACAGCAAACAATGTCCTCTTCCACGTCCTGTCGTAGGTGATGTTGCTGGAGAACGCTGCACTCCTGTTATTGGCCTCTGATTTTCTCAGCGAGGCCACGTGGGACAGCATGGGTGTCCCCACTGCCGTGTTCTGCAGCTTCCTCTTGGGTGAGTTAGTGAGTTCACTGCGAATCCACAAAGCATCTGATTTATACGAGGCCACAGAACGTATCGCAGGCATTGAGATACCAAATGGCCAGAAAGAATTTCATATCCAGTCCAATGGGAATGATAATAGATGCTCAAAATATGTGCCACTTGAAGCTCCTGTGCTTGATAGCTGCAAAATTGTTTAACAGAGAGGGAAAAACCTTCCTCTAGTCCCCCTAGTGGATACAATGGGTAGTACAAGTCTTTGCTGTTGAAAGTTTCTCAGTGTATCTAGCTTCTACAAATAAAATGCTCCTTTTTGCTTAATTCACATTTTATATTAAACTTGAAATAAAATTTTGATTTTTGTCTCATCTTCTCTTCACCACTGCTGGATGCCGGTCGCAGGTGTTACCTCACTGGTGTTGTATTACCGCTTCCTCCACCCGAAGTCTACGGAGATCTCGCACAATCTGTGGAATGGACACTTGGGGATAGCTTGTTTGAAAGGAGAGTCTTCCTTCTCTCTGGGAGACAAGATGGCGGCCGTGCCTTCCGTCCCCTCACAAGGCAACATCCCTCTCACTGCTGTGGCCGGGAACATGGTGGAACATTCCGGAACCTGTGGCGCGGAATCCACCATGCAGGACGGGCACCACCACTGGCTGCTTATCCGCCTGGCCCTGAAGACAGGAAACCTGGCCAAAATAAACCTGGCTTATGGATACGGGGAGGTGGCTGCCATGTTAGATTCAACAGAGATGCCGGAAATGAAAGACGTAGAGTCTCAGCCACCAGAATCGGAGTCAAAGGATGGCATCATGCCACTCTCAGAAGGGAAGGAGAACTTCCAGAGCGTTAGCGAACCTTCGTTTACAAGCGATTTGACAGGCGACGAGGAAGAGGACGATGAAGACGAAGACGAAGATCTAGAGACTGAGAGTCCATTGCCATCTCCTGTGTTTGATTATAGGAGGGGATCTCCAGAGGGTAAATCAGTGTTTGAGGAGAACCTAGAGCCCAGGTATTGCGCCACAGAATCTACCACCACCCTATACTTCAGCGCCGATCCCCAGTCTCCAGGAAGTGCCAGCTATCTGGGTTTGGACCGGGACTCAGCAGCAGAATACGTGGGAGCATCAAGCCCTGTGTCAGGTGATGTAGATCTGCAAGCAGAGGCCGGCAGGGTGACCCCTAGGTGCACGTCTCCCCCGAAAACCCAAACCAGAAGCCCGGAGCCTACGAGTCCTCGTTTTCTGGTCCCCAGACGGCAGGTGGTTTTGTCTTGGAAAGACAAGCCTGAGAGATTTTAAAAAATGTTTAAAAAAAAAATGTTGACGACGTGTAATGAAAGCATGGAGGGCTGTGAAAACGCTAATAACCTGCTCGTGTTTGACACCAGTGTTTTCCGGTGGACATTAGGCAAATTCTGCAAGGCACTTTGTCCTTGTCACTTTAAGAGGTCTTTTATATTGACGTTATTTAAAACTTAATAATGTAATAATTCATAGTCTCTTAAAGGTACTTTTTAAACTTCTATGACAATATATTGTTTTTTTTTTCAACTTATCTATTGGGGACAAATTTTATCCAGGTAAAATCTGTTTATTGGCTGGCATGGTCTAGGTACAGTGCCCGATACAGCATCCCTGTTCAGAGTTTGTTCATAAAGATAAAACCTCTTACAAAGAAATTAATACATATTTTCCAACCACTATGGTTACTATAGAGCAGGAGTAAGTAAGCTTTATCTTGGAGGGCTTGTAACCAGCAAGTTTTCTATCCTATTATCCATATTAGGCAGATAGTAACCCATCAGGTAGGATAGAAGCCCTGCTGGATGCCGGCACTCCACGATCAGGGCTATCTACCCCTGGCATAGAGCCTGTAAAGTGAGGCATAGGGCACAAGGCAGGGGAAACCCTGGATGGGATGCCAGTCCCTCACAGGTGCCGCATTCACTTAATCGCACACTACAATCGATTTGAGACTGGCAGAAACCTGCACAAACACTGGGAAAGGATACAGACTTCACATACAGAGAAGGGATTCAGACAGCCAAACTTGGACGTGTGTGGCTTCAAGGCTATGTGCAGTCGGTGCTGTACTTCATTGTAAATATGACATGATGAACAATAAAAATACAATAGTAATAATGACATCCACAGTGAAAAACATCTTTATAAAATATGTGTGCAATATTATTTAAAACATTTGTTATTTTGAACCAAGTAAAACATGTTGGATCATAATGTTTTATTTCTTTAATTGTCATGTGTCATGTGTTTCTTTAATTGTCATGTGTTTTACTTTTATTTAATTTTATTTATGCTTCGGTCCAAAGCTACATGAAACAACTAACACACTGCAAATATTTGCCCATTAAGAAGTCAGTGAGGCATAGGTGCAGCTTCCAATGAATGCCTAGTTACAAGTGTAAGCAGTATTGGACCAAAAGCTACACAAAGATTAACATTAAGAACATTCAGGAGACATGGAGTGCTAGAGGGTGGCAGAGGTACTCCTGGAGCAGTTGGGTCTTGAGGCGTTTCTTGGAGATGGAGAGGGAATCTGATGACTGGATGAGATTCGGCAGCTCAGTCCACCATTGGGGAGCCTCACATGATATTTCCCGCGTAGTGGGGTTGGCATTGATTTGAGGGCAAGATGGGACATTTTTATGTTCTTTATATATTAGTTTAAAGCCATATTTTAATGTATATCATCACAATCCACTATTATTGCATCATAACCATTTCAACTGAATTTTAATAAATCCACAATGCAATTATATTTTACTGTAAAAAATACTTCTGAGTGTCTTGGATACTGCAGTCCAGGTTACGTGAACACAAATAAATAGTTGCTCTCTGCAAATGTATAATTTGATATTATTTTTAAACTGGTTGCTTCGTCTCCCAGGTTCCAGGTTTTCACATTATTATTTTTGGATGATTTGCATTTGGTCATCCTTTCAAACAGGGAAATGTATCATATTTATATACTGTAGTCATATACAGTCTGAATAGAATAACATAGAAAGAAGAAACCCATAGAAGAAATCGGTTAAAGTTTTTGTGCGAAGAATGCCAGAGTACAATAATAAAATAACAAAATGTCATATTTAATTGATGTTCATTAACTGAAACCTCTTGTGGCGGACAATGCACACCTCACCTTTAAAAAGGAGTACTTCGGGGGATATTCCCCTTTAAAAGGCAGTGCGCATGCGCGCAAAGACTAAAACTATTCTGCCTGCTCAACTTCGCAGAAAGTTTTACAGAAAAGAAAAAGAGGGGAGATAAAGTGGCGGCGCTGAGATGGCATTCCGCAGGAGGAGCAAAAGCTACCCTTTCTTCAGTCAGGAGTTTCTCATTCAGAATCACGCGGACTTGGTCTTTTGCCTGGTGGTTTTAATTCTAATTGGACTGATGTTTGAGGTGAGATTTCCGATCGCATTTTTCCTCTTTCGTGCACAGGAATGTGCGCCTCTATGTGGATGGCTCTGTAGGGTAGGGCCACTTGCGAGTCAGACAAGCTCGCCAAACCATGCACGATTATAAAGACTTTTTTATTATTATTATTCAATATGGTTTGAAATGCATTTCCTGACCCTTAAACTCTTTGCGGAACGGCACGCGGCTGCAAACGTTGCATTAAGATGACAATGTTGCTGGAAGCGTATCCTGCTCCTCCTGCTCCTGCTCCGGCGTTTCGGCAATGAGATGCAAAGCAGGTAATGGAAATGCGAAATAATCACGCCCGGGGCGGGATGCGTGGCTGGATCCGTGCTAAAGCTGCCGTCGGGCTGCATGCATTTCGCTTCTACCGGGATTAATATGCAAGCAACTGGCTGACGTCCTTAATTAGGCAGATCGAGCGCAGTTCAAAGGTTACCCTTCCAGATACTGCCGTTTGCGTGGGAAAAAAAAGTTTATTAAGCCGAAATGTTCTTGCCCATAGTAACTAGTGCGAGCTGAAGGCTCGATCCGACGGCATTTGGTTCCCGTGGAGTGTCATAAGCTTCTTTTGTTCTCTTATAATGCCGATTGACCTTCGAAAGTCGCAGTGGGGTTTAAACTGTTCTCTTGTTAATTATTATTGTGCTGATTGTCGGTATCTGTGTGAGGGCTTGTCATCCGCCTAGTGCGGCGTCTGCTTCTTGTCCTGAACAAGTGCCACGTCTCAGCCTGCGAACTGGGTTAAGGCCTCGAACCGGAAAACCTTCTTTTTTTTTCTTCTTTTTTTTAAACGGGATCGTAAAGCCATTTATTCATAAAGTGAGCTCCCTTAGCTGGCGATGCCAGCCTGTCATGTCCGTAACGCGCATTTGCTGTAACATTTCCCTCATTTACGCCGCGCGCCCCTTAATTGGCAGCGCCTTAATCATTTATTCTTCGCCGGTGTCTGCGTGCTGATTGCGCGATGCTCTCCGTGTGTGCATAACAGTTATTATTTTTGAAGTAGGTAACAAAAGTTTCCCGGATTAATGAAATTACCAGTGTAGGTTCTTGTATAGTTTTTAAATGAGAAATAATCACACGTACGTACCCCTCCCCCACAAAGGGTTAATGAATAATATACAGTAACAACATAATGTATGTGCATAACAATTATCTATACCCATTTTTTTTAAAACCCCAATTGAATTATGCGAGCAATGTGTAATATTATGTTTTATGCGATTGCATTATTCAAGCATGAGTTACAGCTACCCTTTCATATTTATATAAATCTAGAAAAAATTATGCATATTTTTATGTACATTTTTGGGCCCCCTCATATA